>JADLZN010004084.1:0-21621 GCA_018155175.1 Sinocyclocheilus anophthalmus
GACAGTCCAACCATCCGAGCAGCTCAGCTGAGACATGAAAAGATGTGTTTTGGTGTTCAGGGGCTTTATGAAGCTGACTTCATGGCCATTATCTGCTATTATTTCCTTTTTCTCAAACTGACAGAAGAAAAACAGCCCACATTAAAGGGTTGGATTTGTATTAGCCAGGTATCTGAACCCCCTCATCGTGTGTTTGGATGTTCTGAATTGGATGTTTGTGGGCTGGGATATCATGGTGAAGAACCGTTTGTTAGCATTTATAGTTATTCCTGATATCAGACAAGTTTTAAGTGGTTGGCTTATGTCATTGAATGACATGGATCCAATGATTTTCATACATAGAGTAAAGACAACACAGCCCTTGAAGTACAGAGGTAAGTGTAACTTGAGATGTGTCTTTCATAACCAGGGGAGGGTGTGCTTTCGGTCCTCAAGTTCTGAAGTCAAGGATAAGAATGACGTGCGGGTTTTAGTCAAAAGGAGCCAACGCCAAATGAGCATGAACATATTTAATCTCTGTAGCTTTCTGTCATAATCTGTTTCCCTGCACATTCCTCCATGTCATCCATGCCCACGCCACACTTAAGGAAAAGGGGCTTAGAAGTCACTCCTTAAAATACTAATCCAAGGCTGGTTGTTTATTTGCATACATTTGCATTTGCACCAGTAACATGAAGAGAAGGTTTGAAGATGAGCAAGAGCTTGGGAAGTTCGGAGGGGGGGATAGATCTGACAATGAATTGAATTGCATACTGCATAACATACATTTTGTTATCAAAGTACACTATATTCTGGGTGCAGCATCTTTTAACTGGCCGGTGTTATTGAGGTTTGTAATTCAGTTATTGAATATTATTGCCTCTGCTTGTTTCTGCAGCATTCTGTTCGATTTTCTTGTCTTACGGCCTCTTGTTACCTGATGCCGGCATTTACTTTCCAGTGGGCATTTAAAATCCTCCGGTTTATACGCTGTACTGTTCCGTTCAGCTTCTGAAATCAATCACTGATATAATTGCTTTTACAGGTTTATTACTTTTTAAATCGGTAGCCTATCATGGTTGTTTTAATATGATATTACCCAGAGCTTGTTTCAATTGTAAGTTGATTGAAAAAGCAAAGATTGTATTTTCATTGGGATTTTATGGGCCAGGAGTTAGCAGGTACATTATCTTCAACCTATTGACATTAACTTTATATTTACAAGACTGTTGCATGGCTGTTCTTTTTAGGAGAATTTCATTTTGTATTCCTTTATCAGTGTAGATGGCATCTTATTGCAGTTTCCACATATCAGACATCATTTTGTTGAAGTTGATCTCATACTGACTTGGGAGTTTTACATTTCTTACTGTTGCATTTTACGTCTCAGCAACCCGACAACAATAGCAATGCTGCCAGGTTTACAATGCTGACATTAGAAATGGCGCCTTGTAAAATCCTACAAAGGATGCACTTTGCTAGCGATAACACATACACACAAAATGTCAAGGCACAAGGGCTTCAAAGTCATCACCTCTATTTTATTTTTCATCTTTATGTGTATATTAACCCAAAATGTTGTTGAAAGATCCAGGCAGCCTGTGTTTTATGCTTGTCCATCTGTTTCTCGTAACAGTGCCTTGGTAACTCTATATGTGGTATATCCAATCTCTTCTTATTGCTCCATTTTTATTATTATTGCACACTGGTCAAGAGTTGCCAGTTGCTAAGGGAGAATTTCAAAGATGCAGCCTCGTTTTTTTTGTTTTTTTTTCCCTTTGGTATGGAGTCAAGTCTTTGTTATTCTCAGCTTAAGAGAATCACACAAACACAAAAATAATAACCAGCACCCCAAAACATGTAATTCATTTACATATTCACATATTCCTTTTGGTTAGAACCTGCACTTTAACGGAGCAAGTAAATGCTGTTTTATATTCTTTGGCCTTCGTGCTAGCATGTGTCATGAAACTATTCTTATATTGTGAATATTATTCATTTTGCAAAACCTATGGTGCTGCTATGCCAAAGTAAAAGGCATCAATCTATTTTATATACATATATAGAGAGAAATCCAGCCAAAATCAAAAGCATTACAGCATTTATTATGTTATTTATGGCATTTAGCAATGCTAACAGTGAATTAGCTGAAGCGCTCAACACATTCGTGTCTGCGTTTCAGTCTATAACAGTGTAGTCATTGTACGGATCACTGTAACAGACATGTTTCCCTTCACAAAGCCTGATGTGTTTTCAGTGTCAGGCCTTTTTTTTTTTTTTTTTTTTTTTTTTTTTTTTTGTTTTTCATCAGAACCAGTGCTTGCATCTTCATATGAAGAACTCTGCTTGGCAGCCCTCCATATATGTTATGCTCAGCCCGACCGAATCACACACACACATCCGCTAAAACAGATCAGCACCTTAGTTCATTTAAATTAACTAAGTCACAGGCCACATGTCACGTCACTTTAAATTCTTGAATATTACCTTCGCATATATGTGATGAGTATATGGCAACCTTTTCATCAAAGGTTCTGTTGGCATGATGTGAAAGAGAGCATGAAGCAAAGAGGATTGCGAAGACTTGGATGATCATGTCAAGACCACTTTGTAGTGTCAATGTATTTGTCTCATTTATCATAGTCTTTATAAAAATGAGAATTTTAGATGTAGACAATATCGGGATTGCACTGAATGTATTTTTAATTTTGGAAATATCTATGCTATACATACGGTGAACATCCAACAAACTACGTAACTAAACCAGTAATTGGAAAAACAGCACCACTAAAAGACTGCATATCAATATATTTGAATTGCACACTGCAGCTTATATTGGATAAGTATATGAAAATGTTATACTACAGGATGAACATATCAGTTTTGAGTGGAGGTCAGTGTGACAATATCTTGGTATGCACTTGTCCAACTTCTTTTTGTCTGTTTTTTCTCTCATTTTGATAACCACAACCATGCGTTTCTCTCCAGTCGGTAAGAGGTACAAGCCCAGTCTTGAAGGACTTTTAAAGGACTTGCTCTGCACTGGCTATCCAAAGCCTAAAGGAATACAGTCAGTCTTGAGTTATGTACTTGACCAAAAGGATTTTTTTTTTAACAGTGACTTTCAAACTTTAAAGGACCTTAATGGAGCGGTCGGTTAAGGATATTCAGACAGAGACTCTGATGCTGAAAGGAGAACTAATGAATAGAAACTTTTTTTTGTACAGAGATATATTTTTATGGAAATAAATTTGTAATATAAAAAAGAGAAAGTGTATTGACAGATCTGTAAATGTTTTTCATTATTGTAGTACAAATGCTAGTGGGGATTCTAAGATAGATATATATATATATGAGTATTATATATATAGATATAATAATTACCCACAAAGCAAATAGAGAAATTTTTTTTTTTTTTTTTTGTAAATGTAAAAAAGATTGTATCTATCAGGTTTACATATTGTAAATATGTAATACTCAACATGGCTTGTCTGCAATATATAAAATGTATTTTATCTGTCTGTATATGATGCTTTGCATTGTGTTTAAGCTTATTCTACTTTCTTGAACTTGAAACCTATTTTGAAGTATTTGGAATAAAAAATGAAAACATATATGTGCCTGCTATTTTCTTCATTGTGTGGAAGGTTTGTAACTTTGTGCATTATAATGAATCTTTGAGGGTTCAGAACTTTCAAAGCTTTATTCATCTGTATGCCCAACCTGACAAAACAGGACAATAAGCCCAGATATTTTTCTCTAGTTTTCCTGTAGCACATGCAATGACTGTATATGGAAGGCGTTAAGGCACATTCAAACCCAGTGTTTATGTAACATCCTGACTGCTGGGATAACTATCTGCTGATTTTAAAGGCAGCTTTTGTGTATGCTTTATTACATATTATGCTTAACATGTACGTTATAGCCTAATCATGTTTGATTGAATAAGATAAAAAAAATATTAATTCATATATACAGTGGACATAGAAAACAATCACCCCCCTTAAAAAATAATCACATTTTGTTGCTTTGCAAATGAAGATGGACACAGTTTTTGTTATATCCAGCTGTATTTACTCAGTGCAATTTTATAACATCCAAGTGAAAGATATAACACCAACAGTCAGAAAACAAATTTAAAGAACTAATCACTGTAGTGGAAAAGATCAACTCCTGTGCGTATTTTGTTGAACCACCTTTTGTTTAATTACATCTTTTATTCTGTTGGATACCTTTCCGCGTTTTAATAATGACTTCACTGTGCTCTAGGCCTTGTATAAAGCCTTACATTTTTTTTGTATCCGCACCTTTATTCTGAGATCTTTGATAGTGCCTTTCACCCATGTTGATTGTTTTGGCCTTCAGTTGCACTACCAGGACTGAAATGCTCCAGAAAGCTCTGTTTCATGCTGGCTATCACAATGACCACAGCGTGGTCACAGTTGAGAGTAAAAATGGCTTCTGTGTCATTGAGAAGGTGATTATTTTACCCTGCTTGAGTTTACACAGTCATTTGTAGCCCGGACACAATGCACAATTTTAGCAATCCTATAAGATCATGGCAAATCAAACTGTGCGACATGGATGCAGACTATGATGATGACACCTGGTGGCTTGTAGGCTATGAGGCATGTTACTAAAGAAGAATGAAATGTCATCAGCATGCGCTAGATGTGGTAAACAAAAAGAGCATGATGAATTACACTTTTGCAGTTGAAGTTTTTATGTGTGCTGAAAAAAAGTGAAAGAGGAAAGGGATAAGAGCTTGAGGTCAGCAGTTTTATGTTTTAGCGCCGTGGTGCGTTGATTTCATGTAGCATTTTTATTGGCTGGTCAGTGGAGTCTTAGCAGCAAACACACTGTGCGATATCCATGCTGAATTTCTGACAATGTCAGAAAATTATCGTAGGCTATCTTTGGTCGCAAGACCGTGAAAACGGCCTTCTTTGAACCTCTCTCCACGATCACAGACATCGCCATAATTGTTTCAGATGCCAATCTTTCGTCTGAGATAGCCGAAAATCGTGTGGTGTGCCCCGGGCTTTAGGAGGGGGGGGTGATCCTTTTTCCAAATCATTGATTTTTTTTTTTTTTTTCTCCTGGCATGTTGGTGTTATATCTTTCACTTGTTATAAGTTGTACCGAGTAAATACAGCTGGATAAAACAAAACCGTCCACCCATCTTCATTTCAGGCTGCAATGCAACAAAATGTGATTATTTTAAAAGTGGGTGATTCTTTTTCCAATCCTGTGTTGAAGGAAAGTCAAAACTTTTGCGGTCAAAGACTTAGGTTCGGCAACGGCCCAAAAGTCAATGGAAAAATCCTATGGGATTTTGTCAAGGGAGTTTTTACTACAAGTGGGGATTGAAGTATTCAGACCCCCTTAAATGTTTCACTCTTTGTTATATTACAGCCATTTGCTAAAATTATTTAAGTTAATGTTTTTCCCTCATTAATGTACACACAGCACCCATATTGACAGAAAAACACAGAAATTGTTGACATTTTTGCAGATTTATTAAAAAGAAAAACTGAAATATCACATGGTCTTAAGTATTCAGAACCTTTGCTCAGTATTTAGTAGAAGCACATTTTGATCTAATACAGCCATGAGTTTTTTTTTGGGAAAGATGCAACAAGTTTTTTTTGGGGATCCTCTGCCATTCCTCCTTGCTGATCCTCTCCAGTTCTGTCAGGTTGGCTGGTAAACATTGGTGGACAGCCATTTTTAGGTCTCTCCAGAGATGCTCATTGGGTTTAAGTCAGGGCTCTGGCTGGGCCATTCAAGAACAGTCCCAGAGTTGTTGTGAAGCCACTCCTTCGTTATTTAGCTGTGTGCTTAGGGTCATTGTCTTGTTAGAAGGTAAACCTTCAGCCCAGTCGGAGGTCCTGAGCACTCTGGAGAAGGTACTTTCTAGGTCCCTGTACTTGGCCGCATTCATCTTTCCCCTCGATTGCAACCAGTCGTCCTGTCCCTGCAGCTGAAATACACCAACACAGCATGATGCTGTCACCACCATGCTTCACTGTTGGGACTTTATTGGACAGGTGATGAGCAGTGCCTGGTTTTCTCCACACATACCGCTTAGAATTAGGCCAAAAAGTTCTATCTTGGTCTCATCCGACCAGAGAATCTTTATTTCTCACCATCTTGGAGTCCTTCAGTTGTTTTTTAGCCTTGCACTGAGGAGAGGCTTCCGTCGGGCCACTCTGCCTTAAAGCCCCGACTGGTGGAGGGCTGCGTTGATGGTTGACTTTCTACAACTTTCTTTCCCATCTCCCGACTGCATCTCTGGAGCCTAGCCACAGTGATCTTTGGGTTCTTCTTACCTCTCTCACCAAGGCTCTTCTCCCCCGATAGCTCAGTTTTGGCCGGACGGCCAGCTCTAGGAAGTTTTCTGGTCGTCCCAAACGTCTTCCATTTTAGGATTATGGAGGCCACTGTGCTCTTGGAACCTTAAGTGCAGCAGAAATTTTTTTTGTATCCTTGGCCAGATCTGTGCCTTGCCACTTTTCTGTCTCTGAGCTCTTCAGGCAGTTCCTTTGACCTCAAGATTTCTCATTTGCTCTGACATGCACTGTGAGCTGTAAGGTCCTTATATAGACAGGTGTGTGGCTTTCCTAATCAGTCCAATCAGTATAATCAAACACCGCTGGACTCAAATGAAATGGACTGCACCGAGTTAATATCTGATTGTCACAGCACAGTTTCTGAATCTTAGGACCATGTGATATTTCAGTTTTTCTTTTTTTAATAAATTTGCAAAAATGTCAACAATTCGGTGTTTTTCTGTCAATATGGGGTGCTTGTGTGTACATTAATGAGGAAAAAATTTACTTAAATGATCTTAGCAAATGGCTGCAATATAACAAGATGATAAACTTTAAAAAAAGGGGGTCTGAATACTTTTGTCCGTACCCACTGTATGTTAACGTGCCTCATAGCCTACAAGGGTGACACTAACCTCCAGGTTGGCCTACAAAAATGCATCACTACAGCAGTTTGTTAAATATTGGTTATGATGCCTTGGAAACCAATCTGAAAAAAAATTTCTTAGAAGGTACCTTTTGTCAAATGCTGCCTTTTATGTCTGGCTGTTTATGGGCAATGAAGGCTGAACAAGAATCAATGGCAGATTTGATTGTTGCATTTCCCTAATCCTTTATTTTTTTTTTTATGTATAATCTTTATTGTTATAGTTTTACATTACTCCTGTATCATATGTTGAATCTTGTTGCTCACTAGTGGTTGTGGAACTATTACTTTATTTATTTGTGACTAGCCAGAGTGACCAGGGCCTGGGTCGTAACAGTTTGTTTTCTGCTGGTCACTTTCCCCTTTAACTTCATGTGCCCTATGGAGCAGTGTTGGCCTGTGTGATCTAGTGCATGTTGATTTTGTCAGCAAATTAGAGGAGCGTATGATGATTGACAGCAAAACATTTTTTTAACCAAAAAGCACTCTGTGTAGTTTCTGCCATCTAAAATGTCCTTATGTTTGTTAAGGCTACAGTTGTCACATAATGATTTGCCCCTAAATAACTCCAAAGTGCTTTTCTAGGAAAGTTCTGGGTGCTTGTGCTGCTCTGAGTGTTCAGAATCAGCATGCACTGTGCAGAGACTGTATCAGGAGGAGGCAAGTCCATTCATTCAAAGATAAATGGGAGGGAAAAAGTTACTTTTATTCATTTCACTCATAAAGGCCTTTTGGTAAAAATTAATTTAAAGATTTTTGGCCTTTCCCAATTCCTGTTAGCTTGAGGCTGTACTTGCATGACAGCAAATAGTTCCCCGGGCTAATAACAAACTTTAATAAGGACTTGCGTATATGGCTTATACAGTATGAATTGATACTGAAGCTAAATTAACAATGCTTTCATTAACAAACATGGTGACCTTTAAGAAAAGCTAAGCATGCACATTTTTAATAGGCCTATATAAATTAAATTATTCTACTTGCGTTTTGGGAACACTTTACAATAAGGTTCAATTTGTTAACATTAATTAACTACATTAGTTAACAGGAACTAACAATGGAAAATATTTCTAAAGCATTTAGTACTCTTAGGTAATGTTAATTTCAACCTATACTAATAGATTATTAAAATCAAATGTATGTAATGGACCTGAGCTAACATGAACAATGAACAGTTGTAATAGGACAGTTGAATTTTTATTAACTAATGTTAACAAGCTGATAAATATGTAATAAGTGGTATTGCTCGTGGTTTGGCAAATGTTAGTAATGGCGGAGGAGGGGAAACTAAAGAGTCACGAGCAAACGCAGCTTTGCATATAGCATCCTCTGCAAGCTGAGACATTGACCCTTAAATCAAACAGGAACTTTCTGACTTCAAATTTTAATTTGTTTATTAAAACATTCATCACCAAAATGCCAGGAACAAACAAACACACTTGCACAACTCTGTTGGTACCCAGAGAAAAAGAAATGCATCCACTCTTCCCTTAACACTTGGGTTTACTATGGGAAGGAACAAGGTTATCTTCTATGGTGGCCGAGAAGTGCTGAACAAATCACAATTATGAAAACAAAAGAACAAATTACAAACGCAAATGCAAGTCTAAAAACAAAATAACAATTCAGAAAGCACAACAACAATTCAGAAAATATTATAACAATTCAGAAAACACAATGACAAATCAGACAAACCAGAAGAGGTAGGTATAGTTTGAGACCGTGCCATTGGTTTGGAATTACGCACTAAATTATAGCATGAATTATGTTCCTGCTTAATTATAGCAGATATCATTTAGCACTATAATTAACTACTGTTATTAAAATGCTCATTGTTACAATGACTGCTTCTTAAACCAAAAGCAATTGATACTGTGGATGAAAAATAGTCTCCCCAGATTTCCTTCCAGCTCTCATTTTAATGAGACAGCTGAGCTGGTTTGTCTTTCACAAGTTTTGGCAGCTTTGGGGACAAACAGGGAGAAACTTTTTTTTTTTTTTTCTGAGAAAGAACTAACTTTAGAAATGAAACCCAGACCGATCCTTTAACCAAAGTAAAGTTATTTGCAGTGTTTATATGCACGAATTGTCACGGCAGAGAAGAGTCAGGATCCAAGTGAGAGTGCAAAAGGTAAGGTTTATTTTGAAATCACAATAACGGAGACATAAGGTGATAATCCTCAGGTCCTGGTCAGAATCAGAGCTCCACAGAGAAATCCCTTCAACCACTGCGTTTGACCAAACCAAGGAGAAGGCTGAAGATCCGTACCCTGACTGAGCGAGAACTGGAAACAGAGAACTGACAGGGAGACAGGAACATGAGAATAACGAACCGACAAACACACATTGAACAGAGTGGCCTATAAAGGGCTCGCTAACGAGTTGCAGCTGGCATGCTCTGATTGAGCACCAGCTGCAACCACTAACGAGTGACGTACGCACATACAAGCACATGACAAGACGCAGAAAGACCGTCCGGACCCATGAACCGTGACAGTACCCCTCCCCCTAGGAATGCCTCCTGACATTCCCAGGAAGACCTACCTGACGATTAAATTCATCGATGAGAGAGTGATCCAGTATGTCCCTAGCAGGTACCCAACTTATCTCCTCCGGACCGTAACCCTCCCAGTCCACCAAGTACAGAATCCGCTTTACCGGAATACGAATACGCTTTACCGAATAGGCTGGTTCCCCGTCTACGAGACGCGGCGGTGGAGGAACCGGGACTGGCGGATTAATGGCTGAATGAAAAACAGGCTTAATTTTGGATACATGAAACGACGGATTAATTCTCCTGTACGCTGGAGGAAGTTTGAGGCGGACTGCCACCGGACTAATAATCTTGGTGACAGTAAACGGGCCAATGAATTTGGGAGCAAGCTTATTACTGACGGATCGGAGAGGAATATTCTTGGTTGAAAGCCACACCTTTTGACCGACGACGTAAACGGGAGGTTTCGACCGGTGGCGATCGGCCTGGACCTTGGTGCGCGCCCCCACCTGGAGGAGGGTCACCCTGGCCTTGCTCCAGGTGCGACGGCACCTCTGGACGAATGCGTGGGCAGAGGGGACCGCGACTTCGGATTCCATACTGGGAAAAAGTGGTGGCTGGTACCCCAAGCTACACTCAAAAGGAGATAGACCCGTAGATGAGACTGGTAATGAGTTATGTGCGTACTCAACCCATGAAAGCTGCTGACTCCAAGAGGATGGTTTCTGAGAGACCAAACATCGCAACATACGTTCTAAATCTTGGTTGGCCCTCTCTGTCTGACCATTACTCTGGGGATGAAACCCGGAAGAAAGACTAACCGTCGCCCCCAACAATCTACAAAACTCTCTCCAAAATTTGGATACAAACTGGGGCCCCCTGTCAGAGACCACGTCTACCGGGAGGCCATGTAAACGAAAGGAGTGATCTAGACAGCAACGCTGTTTCTCTGGCGAGGGTAATTTGGAAGGGAAAATGAAATGAGTTGCCTCGAGAATCGGGGGGGGGGGGGGTCACCACGGCCAAAACCACCGTTGTCCTGAGAAGGGGGAAGACCCGAGACAAAATCTAGCAAAACATGGGACCAGGGTCTCGAAGGAACCAAAAGCGGCTGAAGAAGACCCGCGGGGGGCGATTGGAAGACTTAGAAACAGCACAAACTGACCAGGCCAAAACAAATAAACAAATGTCCCAAGCCACACCTGGCCACCAGAACCATTGTTTAACAAAAAACATGGTACGACTCACCCCAGGATGACAGGCTACCTTGGAAGAATGAGCCCATCGGATAACGTCGGACCTTACGGACTCTGGCACGAACAACCGGTTCGGTGGGCACCCAGACGGGGGCGTTACCCCTTGAGAGGCCGTGCGGACCTTTGACTCGATCTCCCATGTGACCGCAGAAATAAAAAGACTCCTTGGCACAATGGGGTCGGACAGGGACGGGCGCTCCGAATGATCAAATATACGGGATAACGCATCCGGCTTGATGCTCTTAGAGCCAGGACGGTAAGAAATGGAAAAATCGAATCGGCCGAAAAAAAAGAGCCCACCGAGCCTGCCTAGAGTTCAATCTTTTAGCGGATTTGATGTATTCAAGATTCTTGTGATCTGTCCAGACGACAAAAGGAACCCCCGAACCCTCCAACCAATGACGCCACTCCTCCAAGGCCAACTTGACTGCCAACAACTCTCTGTTACCAATATCATAATTACATTCGGCAGGTGACAAACGGTGAGAAAAATACGCGCAGGGGTGCACCTTGCCGTCCGTGGGGGAACGCTGGGATAGTACCCCACCAACTCCCACCTCTGACGCGTCAACCTCCACCACAAACTGCCTAGAGGGATCAGGGGCTATGAGGATGGGAGCTGAAACGAAGCAGCCTCTCAGTTTGGAAAATGCCGCTTCTGCTGCACTAGACCACCTGAACGCAGTCTTGGTGGAGGTTAAGGCCGTCAAAGGTGCAGCTAGCTGGCTGAAATTGCGAATAAAACGCCGGTAGAAATTGGCAAAGCCCAGAAACCTCTGCAGGGCCTTGCGGGAATCTGGGGTTGGCCAATTCACCACAGCCTGAACCTTCTCAGAATCCATGCGCACCCCCTCGGCCGAGATGCTGTACCCCAAAAAAGGAACAGCCTGTGCATGGAAAGCGCATTTCTCCGCCTTGACAAAAAGCCCATTCTCTAACAGCCTCTGAAGCACTCGTCTGACGTGCTGAACATGTTCCTGGAGAGAACGAGAAAATATCAGTATGTCATCCAGGTAAACATAAATGAACTGATCTAGCATATCTCTCAGAACGTCATTAACGAGTGCCTGGAAAACCGCGGGAGCGTTGGAAAGACCAAAAGGAAGAACAAGATATTCAAAGTGCCCCCTGGGGGTATTAAAGGCGGTTTTCCATTCATCCCCCTCTCTTATGCGAACCAAATGATAAGCATTGCGGAGATCTAATTTCGTGAAAAATGACGCCCCCTGCAGACGCTCGAAGGCCGACGACATCAACGGTAAAGGGTAAGTATTCATCACCGTGATGTCGTTTAAGCCCCGATAATCAATACAGGGACGAAGAGAGCCGTCCTTCTTTTTCACGAAAAAGAACCCCGCACCGGCCGGAGATGAAGAGGAGCGGATGATCTTGGCTGCTAAAGAATCAGAAATATATTTCTCCATAGCCTCCCTCTCCGGATTGGAGAGTGAATATAACTTGCCCTTAGGCGGAGACGTACCTGGCAATAAATCTATAGCACAGTCATAGGGACGATGAGGAGGTAGAGAAGCAGCCCGAGACTTACTGAACACTCCCCTCAGATCAAGGTACTCCTGTGGCACGTTAGACAGGTCCGAAGGATACTCCTGAAACACAGAACAAACAACAGGAGAAAACGCGGACAACAAACAGGTGGCATGACAATATTCGCTCCAACCCAGTACAGTATCGTTAACCCAATTAATGTGAGGGTTATGGAGGACCAGCCAGGGGTGACCCAGCACTAAGGGAGCCGAGGGTGTGTCGGTGAGGAGAAAGTGAATGTCCTCAGTGTGTTGCCCCGAAGTGATGAGTCTTAAGGGTGCCGTGGTGTGAGTGACAGCAGGTAATGCCTGGCCGTTGAGTGCAAGCATAGAGACAGGCTGAGAAAGCTCCACCATAGGAATCTGGAGGGACCGAGCGAACCCAATGTCCAAAAAGTTCCCCTCTGCTCCAGAGTCCACTAACGCCTCACAGTCATGATAAACAGACCGAACCTCCAGCCTCACAGAAAGATGAGTGCTGGAGTAAGAGGATTTGTGTCCCTTAATGGCACCCGTCAATAACCTCCCACCTACTGACGGGCGTTGTCTTTTGCCGGACACCGTGCTGCGATGTGTCCGGGACCGCCACAGTACAAGCACACTCCCTCTCTTCTGCGTCTCTGCCTCTCCTGTAGTGGGAGACGGAACCTTCCCACCTGCATGGGCTCGGAGTCTGGAAGAGGGAAAACAGTCTTAAGTGACGGTAATTGGTTCTGTGAGGCGAACGGCGGTTCTCGGAGTTGTCGTTGATCCCACCTCCGCAATCGGGTGTCCACCCGAATAGCTAGAGCTATGAGTTTGTCCACCCCAGTAGGTAACTCCGACGAATCTATCTCATCTTTAACCGAATCAGAAAGCCCAAACAGAAACATATCCCACTGTGCCTCTGCATTCCACCCACACTCTACAGGAAATGTGCGAAACTCGATTGAATAGTCAGTGACCGTGCTCTGTCCTTGACGTAACTCGGCAAGAAGCCGTGCTGCCTCTCTGCCCGAAGCAGCATGATCGAACACCCTCCGTAGCTCCTCGGAAAAAGCCTGAAAGGACGAGCAACAAGGCAATCTCCGTTCCCACACAGTGGTTCCCCAGTTAGCGGCTCGACCCGAGAGCAACGTTATGACGAACGCCACTTTAGCCTCCTCCGTGGGAAACGCGGATGGTTGGAGGGAAACATAGAGTGAACATTTCGCCAAAAAAGAACGACATAATTGGGGTTCCCCGGAACAAAAGGCTGGAGGTGGTAGCCGAGGTTCACTGGTGCGGACAATCGGGCCCACCGGAACAGGTGGATGGGGCACGGCTGGTTGCTGAGCTGAACCCCTCTCAGCTTTCAGATGCTGGATGGTGAGCTCAGACAGCTGACTCACCAGGGCCTGGACGGCCCGCCCCGTGGCCATCATCTGATCCTCCTGATGCTCAATGCGAATGTTAGTCTTGGCCAAAAAGTCCCTGAGCTCTGCCACACTCGCTGGATCCATGAGTATGGTCAGTTCGTTCTGTCACAGTAGAGAAGAGTCAGGATCCAAGTGCAAATATAAAGGTTTATTTGGTAACCACAATAACGGAGACACAAGGTGATAATCCTCAGGGTCCTGGTCAGGATCAGAGCTCCACTGAGAAATCCCTTCAACCACTGCGTTGGACCAAACCAAGGAGAAGGCTGAAGATCCGTACCCTGACTGAGCGAGAACTGGAAACAGAGAACTGACAGGGAGACAGGAACATGAGAATAACGAACCGACAAACACACATTGAACAGAGTGGCCTATAAAGGGCTCGCTAACGAGTTGCAGCTGGCATGCTCTGATTGAGCACCAGCTGCAACCACTAACGAGTGACGTACGCACATACAAGCACATGACAAGACGCAGAAGGACCGTCCGGACCCATGAACCGTGACACGAATTATCTTCAAATATTTATGAAATATCACCTTGAAGCGACCGTGATTTTGATGCACTTGATTAATGGTTAATTATTTGAATATTGTGCCAGCCATAAAGTCGAAATTTCGGTTTTATTGGTTTAACAAAGCAAAATCATTCCAAGTACCCCCGGAACCTACTTAACTACCCCTTTGGGGTGCATGTAGCCCTGGTTGGGAGTCCCTGCTGAACGACGCCAAGCCTCTGGGTGTAATAACATTCTTTAGAAGCCAATTCTCTTGGAAATACAACTACTGTGGGAGTACAGATGGCGTTTTGATCATTTATTATTTATTTAACGCTAACGACGGATGCCTCTCTCACGGACTCTGCCCAGGGTCTGTGGGAAAAGGCATCCTCTCTTTTGGCACATCAACCTGCCTGGAGCTGCTGGCAGTGTTTCGAGCTCTGACCTCTTCCTGTCCAGATCTAAGAGGGAATAATGTGCTGGAGCACAGACACACACATCGGTGGGACCTACATGACTCGGCAGGGGGGGTCTGCGTTCGAGACCCTTGTACAAGCTGGCGAGCAGGCATTCTTAGGCTCAGGGGAAATCTCTTCTCTAGAGCGTTTACATACCGGGTATCTAATCAGGGGTAAGATATCCTGTCGAGAAGGCGGCTGGGCTCCCGGGGGATGGAGGCCCACCCCGAGGTGGTTTGTCGCTGTTACAACATAGACCTGCATCTACCCCAGGTTCCCCAAGTTTCGCTCTCGTGATGTACTATAAGATAACACAACGGCAGGGACTTGGTAGTATGGTGCAGTGGGTATTCTCGTTCCCAAAGCGATCTCGACGCAGCTCGAGTTCCTGAAGGGGAACGTCTCTAGGTTACGTATGTAACCATGGTTCCCCGAGGGAACGAGATGCTGCATCTCTTTGCCATACTCCCGGCATCCCTGCATGCGCTACTTCATCGAAGCTGTTTTGCGCCCGGCCGGATGCGCTTTTATACTTTCTGGTGCTTATGTCACCCTGCTCGTGACGTCTCGCTGCTCTATTGGACTGATTTTACACGTGCTTCAAAAGGGGTTTTTGCTGTAAAAGAGCTTAATGTATTGACCACTTCCTCCCCAGTCCAATATGAAATAACGTCCCTCCATCCATCCATTCATCCATCGCAATTAGTAATAGGGCAAGTAAATGTTGTCATGTTTGTATTTGTTTACAGCACTCATTACATTTTGTTCCCTTCATATTTCTCTCTCTAAAATTGGGAGATTCTCGGAGAGAGGGGTTCTCATTTCCATGCAGAGTTGTGTGGCCTCTTCGATTCAGGGCTTTAAATGACTCCAGTTTCCAGTATTTTTAATGTTTTTCATTAAATCTGGGATGAATAGGATCCATTTGAGCTGGCCCTAGCCTGCTGGACCCAGACTTTCTCCTCTATAATCAGAAGGACAAGCTCATTCGGACAAGGGATTGAAAGCCTGACAGGGCCAGCGATCTGCACCACTTCCCCGTCAAAGTGAATATAACGCGGCATGCACCTAAAATGCAGTGTCATGGCAACGGGCACTATGCTACACTGGGATCTGGACCTCAAACGTTTGAAAAATGTCTTGTTTAGATTCATGTTCTCGTTTGTATATTTCAAATGTATTAGGTAAATGTGGTGTTTATGGTGTTACTATCTGATATTTATATATAACTGATGGTGTATTGATATCGATCAAATGCACAAAATAATTAACATTTACTACTATTACCAAGTGACAGATTAATTTATCAGTCTGTGTCGCCTCTACTCTCCAATAATAGTTATCAAAGTGCTTTCTGTTATACCTTGTCTGACAGGACAGTATTTTAATACCACTCACTTTCGTTCTCTCTCGATGTCTGGAGAAACTGAGGAAAGCCATGTGAAAGGAGAAACTCTCTCGCTGATTGTGAAGAGTAAATGACTGAGATTGTGTCAGAGGCACTTTAAAAAAGTGGTGGTGGTTTGTTTCTTAATGCTTTCCGTGTCCGAGTATACTAGCTGAGTTTATGTAGGTTAGACACTAGACTAAGCAAACACCACAGAAAGCAAACACAGACCTACCTGACAGCAGTTATATCTTACAATATTAGGAATCTTGCCTAATTTGTCTACTTTGCCTAGCTGATAACATTAGCATGAATAAGTCGTTAATGAAACACGGATCCTGTTTCCACTGCTTGTCAAGAAATGCACTCCAAAAATAACTGGCAGTGGACCCTGGCAATGTGAGCCATGGGACTGTGTGCCAGCAAGCTCTTATATAGGGATGGTATTGCTACACACACTCTCTACCAAGCATCTTAAGCTTGGGCCAAAAATATACTCTACGCAAGTATGAGTATGAGTAACGCAGATGTGAATGCTAGGCCAATGCACTGCAAGTGGATTGTCTCATCAGACATACTTAATGTGCATTCATATTCAAACCTCAGTACTCAAGGTAAGGTGGATTTACCTAAAAATGGCAAGTATCAGTGAAAGTTTTATTCATGTATCTCGCTAGAAACATGTCGACAGTTTAACTAACCTAAACTTGCTCAGCAAGATTCTCTATTGCTGCCTAACAGTAACAGACTTGAAAAAAAAAATCTATCCCCAGAAGAATTTCATTCCTGGAAATTAATTCACTTTTACGTTTATGCTAATATATGCTATAGCACTCCTTGTGGCAATGCTGAGAATACAACATAAAATTGAGGTAACTAAATAAACAAGTCAACATACTTGCGTATGAGTATGTTTCAGCCCAAGAGGGAGCTTGCTGTGGGTTTATCCCACTCCTGCTCGTTTAGTACACCCCCACCTATAAATTATCCCCATCACTGTAATATAATCCAGTTCATACTCTTACTAACACACCATTAGCCCTTTCACAAAGACTTCAGATATAAGGTTTCTGCATCTAAACCCTTTTCGTTTGAACTCACATTTGTCCTTGATTCTTTCACTCTTTTCTCAGCCCACTTCGGTCAATGCAAGTAGCATTTCTTAGGTAGGGAGAGCTTTGGGTTGGGGTAGAAAGAGGTTAGCAATGGCTTTCACTCCCTGCTGTTTTTAAAATTAGACTATTACGTAACATTCCCTACAACAGTGGGCCCCTACTAAGGCTTTTATTTATAATTGGGCCTGAGAAGCTTTCTCAAGTGTATTTTACGGAGTTTTAAATTGGTATACACTAGTGGTATTCATTTTATAGCTCTTTTGTTCAATCAAATGAAAATATGAAAATGCTATTATATAAATATGCACTCAGCAAATGGCTTCAGCACCAGAAATTTTTTTCAAACCCCTTAAATAAAAGCAACCTAAGTGTTACGTTCCTCAGACAATAAAATGTATAACTGCCACAGTATCACAGGACTTTTGGGAGATAAAACACAGCTTGCAAGAAAGAAATCAGTAGGGTTCTACAAATATGGACGGAACCACATAAAACAGGTTTGGCTGGCATGACCAAGGCACAATTGTTAAAACGGGGCAATAAAATCGGACTTTTTGTTATGATCGCACTAGGTAAGCAAATTTGAGAAAAAAAGTCCCTATTTTATGACATCAAAACAAATAGCAGGTAAAATTCAGTCAAATGACTTTCCATGTGGTCTCAGACGTTTGGACCCCACTGTATATCAACATATTATCAACAAGTTATGATGCGAGTGGCCACAGTCCTTACAGTCTTTATGATGATATATTATGACTTGCCCGGTCAGTTGGAAAACCACAGCCGAGAGTCCTGAGAAAAGGTGAACAGATGCAGAAATATTCCTAAGAGATATTCCTTTCTCCGCTTTCCTTTTCTTCTCTTTTTGCTCTGCAAGACTTCCCCTTCATCATTTATGCTGTGATTGCAGATGTCTAATTGTGACATCCTAAAAACAGAAATGATGAAAAACCCACAAACAACTGATTCGATAGAAAATAAAATTATGAAAAGAAAAACCGAACAACAAAATCAATGTGCAAACTTTCTGATATAAATAGACTAGTCAACATGTTAGGAGAGCACCATGGGAAAGGAAAAAAAGGGTGAACATGAATGTGTGTGTCAGTATCTGTATGTGTGTTTGTAAGCATGTTTATGGTGGTGTTTTTGGACGTATGAAAGGGAAGAACAGGGATCGAGGGTCATTCTGAGAGGTTAAACCCAGTCCTGCAGTGAACGTCTGCAGTGAACTAAATACGTGGGTGCTCCTTTCCTCTGTAATGTGTTAATGATAGCGTAGATCAATCCCAAGATGCACAGCACCAGGACCAGGGGTACCGTCACCATGATGATGTTCATGGTACGCTCGGTCTCGTCTATCTTCAGAACCACATCCACCTCATTTGTTTTCTCTTCTGTCTCCTCTTTAGAGTCAACATCATTAGTTTTGTCTCTCTCTTTGTCCTTTTCCTTGTCATTGTCTTGGCCAGCATCCGGATTGAAGGGTGGCCTGTCAGGCCCCTTGTGTCCCGGATCCACATCGGTGTCTCTGTCAGGATTGAGGTCCACGTTACAGCCCATTAAGTCTCTTAGAATGGACTTTGGGTAGCCTGGCTCGCTCTTCATTCTGTGGTTGTAAAAACTTCAGTCACTTGTACCTTGGAAGTATGTATAAGCTGCTGTGAGAGACAACAGATTGGAGATTAAAAAAAAAAAAAGTGTTTAAGTGCATCACTGACAAACATAAAAAATAAAGCTTATACCAGCTAATAAGATTCATTCTGCCAAAGAATATATTTAAATATAGGCATAAAGAATATGTTGTAAACAGTGAAGCTGAAAGAAAATATATATTTGGTTTGAACCTCCATACCCCAAAAATATATTTCAAAATGTGGTTTAATTTCCAGTCATCAGTAGCCCACGATGTGGCCTAATAAATGAGGATAGAAAAAAACTACTACAGAATGTAAAACTAGTTATAATGATTTAGTTCCATTTTTTATATTATTGAAATTTGCACGTTTCTCTGGAACATTGTTAAGTATGTTCCTTGCTGATTTTTATTTAAATGTGTTATGTGTTCACACACTATATAGACAATTAAGTTGTTCTTCAAATGTGACAAGAATGTATTTTCTTGGATTTAAATATATGGAGGGCAACATATATTGTAAATGGTTAATATATATATTAATAGATATTTATTATTTATAATAATTAGAATTATTAATATATATTATAATAATTATATATATATATTTTTATCTTGAGTCCATAAATAGATGTTGCAACAGTTTTTAAAATATATATTGCCATAGGGGGTGAGGACTGTCCTGTTCAGGTTAAAGGAATATGAAGCTCAATGTAAATGGTTGATAATATAATGACATTATGGGATGAAGTTTAAAATACACACTGGCCTATTTACAAAATAGTCACCTTCATGCTTCTGATCAGTCAGGCTCCATCTCCGGTATGTGCCTACATTTACAGCGACCATGTAAAATATGTACCGTATAAACAATATATAGAACTAATATTTTTGTGGTATATTGAACAGATTTCACTTTGTGCAATGGCAGAAGCTGAGGTAGTCATGAGTGATCTGACTAATTTGTAGCTTGCAGTCTCGAATTTTTGGCAGGAAACTCCATTCCTTTTGCAACATTACCGACAAGAATCCAGAACGGGACCAAAAAAACAAATTCAGCACTCGAATTACCTTGGTAACAAATAACAGAACTTAATCTAATTAAAGGACAATTTAGACAAGAATTACAGCTCAGATACATTAATGACCACATTTTTGCTTTAACAAAAATACAAGCTTCAATTTCTGCTGAAACTCATAAACTTTACAGTCATGTGCATTTACTGTAGCTTTTTTTCACAACTGGGGGCTTTCAAATTACGTCAAAAAATTATAATCTACGGTAATCGATTAGGACATTACATTATGCATTTAGCAGGCGCTTTTATCCAAAGTGACTTACAGTTGAGGAATATAACAAGCAATTCATAATAGCACGCCACAGATCCTGTCAACACAGTTTCATTTGTTTTAAACCAGGAATATTCCTTTAAATGGGAAAACGCTTTCAGTAATATAAGTGTTTCCCAATAATACCATATTATTTCCACAAATCACATTTCATACATTACATTCTCTCACTTCCTTTGTTTCACCGTCTGATTGATCTGATTGTTCGGCATCCATCCTGTACATTAAGGTGACAGGCACAGGATGTGGATGACCCCCTCAACCTCACACACCATTTCACTCACTCACCTCCATCATCGCTGAGGAAGGCCCCCTTGGGAGAAGACGGCACAGAAGTGCCCCACACACTAATTGGCTTAGGGTAGTCCTGATCTGCAGCTCTGGAGTGCTCATTAAAGCGCCAGTACCTGTAGTTTATCAATCATACCTCAATGAGAATCATTCTGCCTTTTCTTGATGCAGTTATTTAAGCAACAGTACAGTGACCCCATTTACACATGCTATTAACATTCATCACAGATGATCCAATCACAGGGGCACAGCACTGAAACCACTAACCATATTCAATGTTGTCACTTATCATAAATGCTGATGCAAAACAAACACTTAAAAAAAGCCTACTAATGTAGCATTTTATCATTGTGCCAAATCAAGGGATTCAAACTGTGTCAGATATGTATGGCTTTAAAAAATAAACAAAATTAAATAAACACCAGATTGGACATTGTCTTATATTATCACTTTTGGAATTCAATTACATGTGTTGCAACCAAGTAAAAAGTAATACCATTTTCTGAAAACCTTAATACATTGAGCCACCCACATATAACTATTTTCTAAAAGTTTATACAAATATTATGCAATTTAAAAAATAATAATATATAAATATTATTATTATTATTATTATGCACAAATATTTTTTTAATTAAACATTTTTTGGGAAATAACACCATGTCTTTTTACGATATAAATAAACACTCCTGTCATAAATGTGTAATTATCAGATTTTTTTTAAAGAGACTTATTGACATTAACACTCATATGGGTCTGCAAGGCTTCTCTTCATGACATAATTTCCTGTTTTTCTAAATGAATTTAATTTCGCAGAAAGGAAGCAAGAACATGAGTAGTTACTCCCATGAATAAACTTCAATCTGTCTCGTATGATCACTTGTGATAAGGTCACTGAGACTGATTTAAGACCAGGTGTAAACAACTCAAGGGAATGATTAGACAATAAACATTAGAGGCAGAATTATTCGCAGAACAAAAAATAAGAGTAGCCCCTCACCAGTCTCCTTTGAAGAAGTAAGTGAAGCCAGAAGGTTCCCACCAGATGGCCGTCTCTATCTTGTCATATGGGATGTCTCTGCCATAGTCTATCAGTTCTTGAGGGTAGCCGGGCTCCAGGTTGGCTTCTCTGAACAACCAATACTGATTCCCTACAGGTGGATAGAAAGAGGCAGTAGTGATAATCTGACACTTTTTTGTAAATTTCTATTAAATATTGTGTAAATGTTTTTTGAAA
>JADLZN010004085.1:0-64716 GCA_018155175.1 Sinocyclocheilus anophthalmus
TGCATGGATCAAATTGGGAAATAAACAGAGTTTAGACATAAGGGAGGGCCATTGCTTGAATTCACAGGGCCTGGAATTATAAGGGTGGGCCATATACTTTTAGCAGTGGCCCCCATATCAGCGTGTACAGATTCTGTGCAGTGCATTCGCATTGACACCAATCTTAATCAGCTGTTTCCCACCTAAAGATGCAATCTCTCAATGAACAGTTGTGGACACTTGCGTCACTCTCTGTCTTTCATGCATCACTGTTTTTTGATTACTTGCTCAGGATTATACTGTTGATTCCAGACATGAACATCTTCTGAACTCAACAGATTGTCTTTTACGCTGTCCTCTCAATCTAGTTCGGTTGTGTTTCAGATATAAGTCCATCCACTCTGTTCTGGGGAAAATAAAGGATTTACACGGATCAGCAGAGAACAGCAGACGCAAGGCACTGTCTGAGTTCAGCTAGTTCAGCTGGACATCAATAGAATTTCTAGTCAACCTTTAATCACAAGAGGGACGGCAGAGGGCAAGTTGGCTGTAAAATTATTACTGCGAGCTTTGGGTCACAGGCTGTTTCTTTTTCTGACATAAAAAAGCAATGGCTTAATCTTCTTGTGGAGGTATTTAAAGTATCATAAAGCACATCAATTCCCAATGCACTTTAATTAACTTTTTATAAAACTCGGACCTGCATGTCATTATGAGATATATTATGTAACATTGAAATATTTTTAGTATATTTATAAGTTGTTTATTTATTTACACTACTGTCAGAAGTGAAGGGATTGTGAGCTTTATTAAATATTTTTGAAAGAAAAAGAAAAAGAAAAAGAAAAAAAAGAAGTCTCTTACTGACAAAGGCCAAAAATACAGTAAGCCCTAAATCAGTAATATTGGGACCAATATGTTTACCAATTTTAAAATAACAGTTTTTTTTTATATATTTTAAATATTTCATGAGTCCTGTGATGGCAAAGCTGAATTTTCAGCAGCAAATTACTTCAGTCTTCAGTTTGTGACGTGTCCATTAGAATCAGCTGTAATCCTATCGTCTGATTTGGTAAAGTCTCAGTGACTATATAGAACCTATGATTCATTATTAGATACTAATGGGCTTATTACTGTCAAAAGTTTGCAACACCATTTTTTTTTTTTAGCTGCCTATAATATTGCCATAATATATTGTCTACATTATTCCACATTTCTTAAATGAATAGCATTTTCATTGCATTTATTTGAAATTGAAATCTTTTGTAGCAATATAGATGTCTTGACTTTCACTTTCGATCAGTTTAATCCATCTTTACTTAACCTAAACTTTTGAATGTTAGCGTATTACAGTTTCCACAATAATAATTACCAGAAATGGTTTTCATGGTTTTCAATGAGAAAGTAATGTTTCCTGAGCATCAAATCAGAATATTAGAATGATTTCTGATCATGTGACTGGCGTAAGTAATGGTGTGGCTCTGAATGTAATGACAGAAAATATAACTAATTATATATAGAAAAAGATAATTTAAATTGCATAAGAATATATATTCAGATAGAATATATATAGGACAGTAGGACAGTTCAGTACATACATGACAGAGACATCTTATCTTGTAAAAGCAGTAAAGCTGTCTTAAGCTCAAGTCAGGAGGGCTGTCATGAGGGTGACCTGATTCATGTCATGTGATCACTTATCATGTTTTACTCCATAACTGCTAACTACCACGGATATAAAACTACTGTAATACAGTATATTTACCTGTTCTACATTGTTATCACATCATTGTTACATTAGCTAAATCCACAACATATAATTTCCACAAATGTCATGTCACTGACCCACCACCAGAGGCTGCTATTTAAAATGGGCCCAAAGTTTTTGATTATCAGTGTTCTAGATGTTTTTTCAGCAGCCTGCCAATTCTACACATTCAAGGTAAACAATAACCATGCCTTCACGTGTCAGTTGGATGTTTCCAAGACAAAAAGTCGATCATCAGCACCATAATATTCACATGCTGTTTCATGCAATGTCTGTCGGTGCAAATGAATTAAGGGAGAAAGAGTCTTTGGGGACATTTTCTTGACATGTCAATCAAAACTGCAGTTTTTGGCTGTTATAAATACACAAATGAAACAGAGATGGAAGTACTGCAGCAATGATGCAGTAAAGGATTTGACTGTGTTTCATGTTTTTGTCATTCCATGCTTTTAGTCGCATATAAGAAATAAGTGAAAAATCCTGTAGACTTGCAGTGAAGGAAGATCTTGAGCCATATCTATGGACCAGAACATCACAGAGACCTGTGGTGGTGGTTCTGTCTTTTACAGCCGTATGCCTTTATCAGGAACATCATACATACAGTAATTGCCCCGTTACATTCGGCTTATTTGTATAGCAAGATATATCCATGTATCATGGCAACACAGGTTATGCTTTCTCAAGGGTAAAGACGTGGTATTTTCCTCCACATGGAGAATATTGTAACCTGGCGACAGACTAATTCTTCTTACCACAAACAAACTGTACAGCTCACTGGAACAGCACTCAAAGCAGCTCGAGGTTTGTGGGTTTGAGAGTTGATGCTCTATATTGAAGTTTTACACTTATCTAAAACGAAAATGAAAATGGAATCATATAAAGTGTATTATATGACAATTATATGAGGTTTTCCATGGTTAAAAGTGTCAAAGGCCATTTTCAACAACAGAGTAATGAATAGTTTTTCAATGAGGAGCTTAATATATTCACATGCAAATGTTTTATTGGCCTGATTATTTGGATTCTCAACAAGCTAAATACATTTTTTACCACATTTTACAAACTTGAGGATGAGGATGTTTTATGCATATTACAAAATTTTCTTCAGTATAAAAAATATCCTAAAATGGGATATATTAATTATTATATATATATAGTATATGATATAAACTGCCATGGTGTGTTTAAGAACAAAACCAAAATAAAATATATATTCTTTACAATAACTGTTGGTCAAAAAAGGTAGTAAAAAGATTGCGAAACGTTAGCAACTATATTGTTTTAAATATCTTTTTACAAATATTTTTTGCCGTTATGTGGGTTACTGTCTTACACAATTTGCTATTATGTAAATTGTCCCTGATATTATATTGGATATAAAAAAAAAAAAATAAAAAAAAAGCAAGATAAAATTTTGCTTAAGATAACGCATCATAACATTCCTGCTGTTTTCCTTTAGACCAAGGTTGCAGCATAAAAGTAGTCACATGTCATCTCTTTTCTCATGATAAGTGACGTAACGACCTAATGATACCAATTAACCTTGAGAGGTTTATATTAATGATTAAAGCCTTCTACAGTGAATAGCTACGTAGAAAAGGTTCTCATGCTTTAAAACGCAATTATACTGAAAGTGATAGTCAAAGTTCAATAAGGTAAACCAGTTCACATGTTTTAAGAGTTAAAGTCATGCCTCTACCCACCCCTTTATTTCAGCATTATGAGCCAACTCTATATTATGACATCCCTGTTGTTATTGCTACTGGAAGAGCATAAGAGCTTCGGCCAGGCTGTTACTTGCACTCTTAGAGAACACACTGTTCTTCTGCTTGTCTCTGCAACTGAATTCCTAAAGAGGAACGCGAAATCGGTTGCGTGCAATGTTTCTGTTAGCGCTTTCTATTTTAATTGGTTTAGGAGGGTACCGGATTTAGGGGATAAAAGAGAATGAGTGGGGTACAGAGAGAAAACACAAGAGGGAATGGGAGGTTTGTATTATATAATCAATCTATTCACTGCAGGAAGTGGAGTGCAAACAGCAGAAATAGCAAGGCACAAGCATTGTTGTCTATCATGCTTACAAACTTAATCATGCTAATCATAAATGTAATAATATTATACCAGAATGTGAATAATACTGTGTCCCATACATACAGTGACTATCAAATAGTCTTTATAAAAGCCTTGTGTTTAGTCTGCCATGGTTCTTTCAAGGCCAGAACATTTTGTACGACACAGAAAAAAAGGAAAAAACAAAACATACACTTCTCTTTAAGCAAACTCTGGTTTGGAGGGGTTATGGAGACCCTCACTGTGCTGTTTTAAGTTATAGGGCAGGGTTTACCAAAAGGGAGGACTCTGAGCTCTGAGACTGAGCATGTGATTAGCAGGAAATGCCTGGTTCCTCAGTGCCAATGCTTTCTCTCCATACTTGCAACCGAAGCGTCTGACCCTTGATATAGTTACGTGGCTTTACACCCGTGTTACTTAACAGAACCAGTCTCAGCCAATGCCCGCTCAAGGCCTGTTTACAGACTTGTTTTCTTTCTCCTATTATTTGATCGATTCCTTTTTGCCTCTCATCATACTCCATAAAGTCCAAATGATAATGATGACCTGTTTGCTGAAGGTGAAATTGGGGAAATGGTGCATTAAATTACCTCACTGTCAAAATGGTCTGATTCACATGTGGTCCTTTGTATCGCTATCTTGGGTTTAGTATGTTAGACCCTCAAACCACACCAGAAGACACATCTTCTCTGCTCCACACATGTTCTGTGTGGCCTTTACCTTTACATCAGCATTGATTCCCCACAGGTCAAAGGTCACGCAGCTGTCTGAATTCTGTAGTACTTTAACAGAATCCTTGAGTTTATACCTCAATATTGCTCTGAGGGATAATTTTTTTGATTTTTTTTTTTATTAAAAACTGAGCCCCGTCACTGTCCACTTGATATCATACATACAATGTTGTTTAAAAGATTGGGGTCGGTAAGTTTTGAAATGTTTTTGAAGTGTCTTATGATCACCAGGGTTGCATTTATGTGATCAAAAATGAAGGTAAAAATAGTAATATTGTGAAATAGTATTACGTTTCACATAACTGTTTCTATTTTATAAAGGAAATTTCTTCCTAATGATGACAAAAGCAGCCGTAATCAACCTTCAGTGTTACTTAAATGGTCCTTCGAACAGAAAATATTCGATGATTGCATGTTAAATTATGTAATTTTAAGAATATGTGAAAATACATTTCCTTTCATGTATCACCCCTAAAAGACTTTACGAGGCAAAAAGAAAAAGAAAAAAAAACATAATCTTACTGACCCCAAAGTGTACATACAACATGCTTGCTCAAGAAGAGTAAAACAATTAGGAAGGAAAATAATGCCATATGTCTTTGAAACAAAAAAACACGTTGAATAGCACTAACTGAAAAAAATAACGCATTGCATTAACAGTGCTTGCATTTAAATGCCTTGTATTTCCAGGGCTTGCAATTTTCAGGTCCCTGAAATCGAACTACTTGTTTATTTAAGCTGTGAATAATTTCCAATTCAAAACGTTGCACACACATTTTCCCATTTTAAAATCAATAAATCATAATCCCTTCCAGAAGTCACTCCTTTTCCTCACTCTGCGTGATCTTCTCCCCCCAACAATATCATTCGTTTAAAAATTACGTTGTTATAATAATTGACAGGCAAATTGCGGTCATTTTATTCCACTTTCCAAACTTATCTTCCACAATTCAGTGGTTAAAAATTCGTACTCCCGGGCTTTCAGGAATCGCAGTAAGTAAAGTTAGAGCACGGATGAGTGATGCTCCAGCTCCTGTCTGTCGAAAGCACCAGTTTTAGTTTAGTTGAAAATAATTCACAATTATTAAAACTCTAAAACTAAAAACAATCTGTAAGACCCTACAAGGGAATTTTCAGGTTTCAAAGCGTGTAGTATAAAATATTGATGGACTTATGTACAGTAAGGGAGGGAGTCCGGGTATTAGGACAAAAATTACCTACAGTAAGTCAGCTAGTCAATAGGAATGTTACTAACACCTTTAGAACATAAAAAAAAAAACTTTTTGTGACTTCCGTAATTTCATTTAAGAATAGATTATATACTGTATATCAGTGAGAAGGAAAATATATTGCAACGTTTTATATTTAAACGTAGCAAGTTGTCTTGTCACTAGTAATTAATATACTAGAAACATACAAACATTTGGAACCGAAAAAAAAAAAACACCATTTTGGTGAATTACGGTAATTTTTGTCTTAAAAAGATGGGTTTTCAGTGTATTACTTAAGGAAGTATTGTCTAAGGCAAGTTCATGGCAATAGATATTATTTAGTCAGTTTGAGGGGAGTATAATTTATATTATTTCTGTAAAAATTTAATTTGAATATATAAATTCTTAGTACCTAGTTTCGTTTGAGGGGTACAAATTTGCAGATAGGTCCCTAAGCAGGTTAGTCGAATATGCAGCGGGAATATCAAAACATTAACATAAAAACGACGATGCGAATGCAGGTTTTCTATGGGAGAAAAAATGGTTTGGTGAAATTTTGTGGGTTGTGGGCTCATATTCTGCCTTGAGCGTTCGTTCATATTCTACATCTGCTTAACTGTCGATATAGTTCGCATAATCATCAATAAAGTGTATTCTGAGGTCTTACTGTGTTAGTTCACTGAGGGACTTTACTGTAGTTGGGTAATCCTGGAGTGTGACATATGAGGGGAACCCCAGTATTACAGCACAGCTTCACACAAGCCATGATACAAAGTTACGGAAACTAAGCAACCGAAAGCAATATATGTCTTCCTCAGATGTAATGTTAGTTCTGTACTTCAGTGTTGGGTAAAACAGCATTATAATCTCCTTTGTGGTAGTGAAAGCTGCTTACATGTAGGCTATGGGAAACAGCGAATATGTTGAATTAAACATACACACAATCAGATTTTCCACGTGTTTATACTGGCCCCGATAATCAAAACCTCTATTTAGCGCTTGCTCCATTTCTGCAGATCAGTTTTTGTAAATTACTTCATCAACAGCCGCTTGCGCCACCTGCTGGTGAGCGACTGACAGCAGCTGGAGATCACGCATCGGTGCTCTACTGCTATTCCTGCAGATCCCGGATGTGCAATGCCGAATTATCTGTCGAATTTTAACCACTGAATTTGTGAAAGCAAATTTGTAAAGTGAAATAAAATGGACCGAAATTTGCCTGTAGAATATTATACATCGTATTTTTAAACAGATTGAATATTTTGGAAGTGAATTCTGGAAGGTGAATATGAATTATTGAATTTTTAATCATGAAAATGTGTGTGAAATATTTTGAATTGAAATATTCACAGCTTAAATGAACAACTACGTTAAATTTCAGGACCTAAAAATGCAAGTCCTGGAAATACAAGGCATTAAAATGCAAGCACTGTTAATGCAATGCATTATTTTTTCAGTTAGTGCTATTCAACATGCTTTTTTGTTTCAAAGACATACGGCATTATTTTACTTCCATAAACAATGGCTCAACAGGTGCATGTGAAACTGAAAAAAAAAAACATGCCTGAAGTGTTCACAAACTTTTCCAGAAAACTGTTATATTCTGACTTGGCTGTTTCAATTGACTTGAGTTGGGCTGTCCCCTTTCATCAGTTCAGAAAACTCCACAAGGAATGTTTGCGCTCTCTTATGTTAGAACAACAGTTCTCGTTGCTACTGTATGTATGAGGGTGAAAACTGTGTCACTGTGTCATAAAGAGAGGCTCGTGCTAAGCACATGACAGGTGAGAGTCTGAGGGCTAAGAACATCTATGCAGCACACCACAAGGCTGACCCAATCACGCATGAGTGCTGAAAGAATTAAAGAGTGTTGGCTTCTGAGTTCTGAATACAATACTAGCTCTACTATGACTTCTCACACAGTATTCATTATGCTACACTCTTAAAAAAAAAAAAAAAAAAGCTGGTTTCTTTTTTTTTAAAAGGTCTTTAATGCAAGTAATGGTTCTATTTAGATCCATAGCATCCTGAAGAACACTTTTATGCTGAAATGGTTCTTTGTGTTAGATTTTAGGGTTCTTTATTCCCGCCCTTTTGTTTTTCAAATCTGTAACTGACAAAGCTCATCATGTCAGGGATTCATCACAGTCACTGCACTCACCAGCCAGGATAATCACCCGATCACAGTCACCTGAATTCTGATCACACGCACCTGCTGTCACCAATCAAGCCACACAACAAATACACACACATCACAGTTACTCACTGTCCGGTCTACCGTTCACTCCTATGGACTGTTCTGGACTCTATACGATATTCTCCTAGAAAGACTTAACTTCTGGTTCTCCCACGGAACTCGGCACAAGCAGAACACTACCCTTCAGAACTTGGATTAAGAACCCTGGAATCTTCACTCTGTTGACAATCTCCTACCTTAACCTAACCCGTTCCACTCGTCCACATCTTGTTCAATAAACCATCCTGTCTTTCACTTACCCGTTGTGTCTGGCCTTGATTTATGACACATCATTACTGATTTTCTGGAGTTCAGTGCTCCAACTACACAGACTGTCAACGCACTCTCAACAGGTAAATTATTTCATTCTTAAAATTTAAATACAAAATTAACTTTAAAAATGTAACTGGCTTCCAAACAAACATGTTCTTATCTCTTGAATCCCCTCCCGTGATCCTTCTCACCCCCCCTTTTTTTTATTAATTTTTTTATTTGGGTCACAACTGTTGTGTGCAGCTCTGCTAAGCTGTGGAAACTTCTCTCCTCTTCTCCACTAAGTAAAAGAGACAATTATTTTTATAATTCATATTGTTAGCTTTTTTTTATATTATTACTTGGGTTTATGTATAAACATACCCAGTCACAAAAAAATATTAAAACCATGACTTTATATCACTTTTTTTTTTTTTAAGATTGTGAAGGGCTCACACACTATCAATTTTTGCTTTTGGCCTTCATAAACAATTATTTTTACACAAACACATGGACACACTGTAACTCTAAACTCAATTGTGTATTATTTCAGATGGACATCACATCCCACAACCTCATCATCTGCAGAGAAAAATCGCCACTTAATCACACCGAAATGATGGACTTTAAGGCATCATATTGGTTGGATTGTGATTGTTTCACTGAAAATTAGTCTTCATCACATCTATTTTTTGTTCTTATTTTGTGTTTTACTACTTTATGTATGTATTTATTCATGTTCAATGTCAACTGTTGTTAAGTTGCGGCACTAAAACGTTAAGAGCATGACACTTTGCTGTTTATAAAAACATAATTCGACAACATGCTGCGGTTGTGGGTATTGTTATGTAATGGTAAAACCTAACCCGTGAATACACGCTAAGATGCTTCATTACTGATTATTTTCTGGAGCTCAGCATCCAACTTTACACAGACTGTCAACCTCTCAACAGGGTTAAAATTCTTCCTGTCTCAAATTGTAACTTCAACAGCGTACAGTAGGTTTCCTATGTCTTTCTCTTTTTAGTTTAAGGAGGGACAGTAAGTGGGAAAAGCTCCTATTCAGTCAAGGATACTCTACTATGATGCAATAAGTAAAAAAAAAAAGATATGATTTTTGGCTCCAATTGTGTTAGGATATATTTTTTATTAATGGGTTTATGCATAAACATACAAAAAGCATCACCTGGAATTCTATATTACGTTTACCCGTTTAACATTTGAAGTGCTTCACATTTACTTTTGACCTTCATAACAATTTTCACATAAACAAATGAAAAGGAGACAAACAAACTGTTATCCTAACTCAATTGCTGCAATTCAGATGTGTCACATCCTACAACCTACATCTGCACGACAGAACCACTGCCATTCCATCCCAACGAAATACAGATAATGAGTAACTTAAAGCCATCATAGAGGATTGTGAAGCAGATATTTCACTGGAGCTTGGTCTGTTCAATACAAATTATTTTATGTCTATTTTGTATTATTTCAGTTACAGCATTTATGTGCAGTGTCCATGTCAGTCATTAATGATTTATTTTGCTATAAACTGTGTTAGACAAACTGTCATTTTTGCTACACTTTTTACGTTATAAACAGTAAAATTAAAAGTACCTAATTGACACATTGTTGATTTTAAGTAAAACCCTAATAGACACTTCAAGATATCATTAAGACCAGGCCAGACAGAGGGGGTAAAAAAGAATGATTAATGTATACAAAGGATATTAACATAATATTAACATACTATTATGAAAAATATCATTTTTAAAACGCTTATGTATAACAAAATAGCGTCGCCTATATCGGCATTTTCAAAGCATGGTTCTTATGAGAACGTATGTTCTTTTAGCACTTTAAAGGGTTCTGCTTTTGTTACAAGCTGAAGAACCCTTTTCTGGTATTGTTTAGAACCATTTTTCTTAAGAGTGTATATTGGTTACCATTAACATGAAGCTAAACTGAATTATGCAGCATTTCAAACAAAATGCTATGTTGTTGTCATCACATGACTTCACCATATTGCATGTTTATTTCAGTAGGTGAAACTTGGAAATATAAACACTTAGTTTTTTAATCAAATTTCATTATTTAGCAGTTGATGTGTCAAGAAAAATATGCTAAAATTGTGAGTAATATTGCTTTCTTCGTTTACTACACTAGAAACAGATGATCAAGCATTTCAAACAAAATGCTATGTTGTTGTCATCACATGACTTCACCATATTGCATGTTTATTTCAGTAGGTGAAACTTGGAAATATAAACACTTAGTTTTTTAATCAAATTTCATTATTTAGCAGTTGATGTGTCAAGAAAAATATGCTAAAATTGTGAGTAATATTGCTTTCTTCGTTTACTACACTAGAAACAGATGATCAAGTCAAGCACATTGAATTGTAAAATACCATACCCAGAAAAGTACAGTATACACTGTTGTGTAGAATTCTGTCCTAGTGTTCATTTTGGCATGTAATGTAATATAAGCCATCCAGGTATTTCATACACTTTTAAAAGTAAAGGTTCTTTATTAACATCTATAGTTATATAACATCTATGGTACAGAAAATGTTCATACTATACATGCAGAAATAGTAACATCCAGAAAATCAGAGGAAAGAATCAGAGAAGGATATGTAATTTTATGGCATTGATTTTTATTTAAAGTAATGTGAAAGTATTCACACCCACAGTTAAAACACTTGTTGCTTTGCAGTTTTTTCCCTATCTTTAGTGCAGCTGTGATGCCAGCAACCGGTGCTGTAATTAAGCATACTAGCAGCTGCTTGGGTGGCTGTGGGCATTTATGTCATGAGGCTTCACAAATGTTGCTCCAACCTCTGGGTGTTGTTCTCGCTTTTCACACAACTAGTCATGGAAGTCTCCAGGTCTAGTAGGGTCTTGGTATAAAGAAGTAATGGACATGTTTCAGACTTCTGAGCCAGCGCTCTACACAATAACTGGGTTTTACAGAATCCACAATGCAAATAAATTCAACATTGTTTCTCTCCACAGCGGCAGATGCGATTCTTCCAGATGTCAGCCCTCTTCCATTTTTTTCATGGAGCATTTGAATCACATAATAAAATGTAGACTACACTACTGTTTAAAGTTTGGGACGTTTATTTTTTATTTTATTTTTTTAAAAGTGTCTTATGCTTACTAATGCTGCATTTATTTGATTAAATATACAGAAATATTGTGAAATGTTATTACAATTAAAATAACTATGGAATATATTTAAAATGTAATTTATTAATGTGATGGCAAAGATAAATTGTCAGCATCCATTACTTCAGTCATGACACATGATCCTTCAGAAATCAATCTAAAATGCTGATTTGCTGCTCAATAAATATGTCCTATTATTATCAATATGTTTAAAACAGCTCAAGTGTTCTTAGTTGGGGGGGATGTATGTATGTATTATCTATCTATCTATCTTATCTATCTACGATCATCTATCTATCTATCTATCTATCTATATGATATATATAATAGACAGTATATATTCCTCTTGTATATATTTGTGTACCAGTTATACATTTTTGAGAATAGAATGTTGTAAAAGAGCATTTATTTGGAAGAAATGTTTTTTTATTATAACTTATCTGTAATATTGTAAATCTAAAAAAAATTTATACTTAATGTGTGCTAGTCGGGAATACGTTTTTTTTCTATCAAGCAATGTCATACAATCATCAATCATCTCTTCTCTGCCTCCAAACTTGAATGATATTACAATAAGGCTAATTTTGTTGAATCTTGTCATTTGTGAAATTCCAATGAATAAAAAATTTAAATAATATATTTGGCTAGGTTTTTCCAGACTCTATAATATTTAATCATGATATATATATATTTGCATTTTAATGAAAACACAAATATAAAGTCAATTTTCTCCCAACTGTGTTGTTAATATAGGTTATACAAATTTATTAGAACATGTTATCATGTGCATGCATCTGCATTATGTGTAATTAGTGTGCATGAATGTTTTACGTGCTACGTCATAAATGGCCACATTGAGATTATGCTCAGTCATACAGCAGGAACCCTCAGCCGGAGAGAAACTGCTGTAGAACCCCATCCTGTGGAGATAGAATTGTTACATAATTCCAAATAAATAGATTATGACCCACAAATAAATGTAAAGAGATGGACAAAAATGAAACGTATTGACAAATAAATAGAATGAGATCAACAAATAAATCTCAGGGTTTCACAAACATTAAATTCAGAAATAAATACAATGAGATTTGCAAATAAAAACATGTTCACAGATATCTTTTTATGTCACAAACACAACTTTGCCAGGCATTCATTTGTGAATGGCTTTCTGTGCATTTGTGGATCGCTGCGCGCATTTGTGGATTTTGAAACATTTCTAATGTCAAGACGCTCAGCGCATCCGAAATCGCGTACTGTCTGAGTATATTTGAATTTAAATTTACTTCATGACTGTCAAAAATGTACATTCTATATAACATTAATGAGGGTAGTTTGAATGAAATCCGTACGTACTACATCCGCCATGTTGCTACTGTCACGTGACCCACCAGTGTCCATTCCGTCGCTTCACTTCCATTTAGAAATTCTCTCCTGTGGCCTCATGGGATAGTAAAGTGTCCATTGTATGCATGCTACGGAATTCGGGCGGAAGTAGTAGGTAATCCGGGTACTTCTCGCCTACTGTTTTTCGAATGCTATGAATTTGGACATATTACTCATCTCACATACTGTTTTTCACATACTATATAGTAGGGAAGTATGTGATTTCGGATGCAGCGGTTGACTATCCACAAATGCGTGGACTCCACTCACCATCTACTCATGCCAATTAGATAACAGCCACACTTCGCTGACTAATCGTAGCACGTTCTCGCTATAACCAATCATGTTTTGCTTTACAATCAGGGCAGGAGCAGATTCATTTTGCACCCCTGTAAGCAGTGGCGAGCACAGACCTCCCCCTCGGTAGAAATTGCGGCCCGGGGGCACCTAGATATGACAGAAAGGGAACTTTAGCATCGACGACTAAAGGGGCAGGGGCTCAAGCCAATGTTACATGTCACAATGGCTTATCCATTCACAAATGAATAGCAGGCAAAGCTGTGTTTGTGACATAAAAATTTATTTGTGAATATGTTTTTTATTTGCTAATTTAATTCATGTTTGTTAAACTCTACGATTTATTTGTGGATCTCATTCTATTTATTTGTCAATTGTGTTTATTTTTTGTAAATCCCTTTACATTTATTTGTGGATCATAATTATTTATTTGGAATTATGCAACAATTCTATCTCCATACCTTCCTCTCCCACCTCCGATTACACGCTGCCTTTTCACTTTCACTGGTGGGAGATCAAGCGAACAACGCAGGAGATTAATAACATACAATATTTAATAGTAATCCACAGGAAAACAGGCAGGGAATCCAGGAGGAAGGCAAACAAATGACATAAACAATAACTGGCAACTGAGAGAACTAAACAAGGGGTATTTATATAAACGTAAGAGAGGAACTAATGACTTATTTAACAGGACACAGGTGAACAGAATGAACTAAACAAGGGAACTAAGGAAAACTAGGTCAAGGAACAAAACTAATCAGGAGAACAGGAAATGAAAGAAACACAACCAAAATCCATAATCTTGACATTCACAGGATTACAGACAGCCATAGTCAAAGAGCTGGTCACAACCAGTCCACAAACCCAGTCTGTAGTGCTCAGTTTGCTTCCTTACCCCCTCTATTTATTCAGCCTTTGGGCAATAATCACTTTCATTCTTTTTTTATTACATTTTCTCTTTTTTTTTTTTTTTTTTTGGCCATATGTATTTTTGCCATATATCGGCCTTATATATTAGGGATGCCACAATTATTAATATAATATTGAACTGTTTCGGCACGACATCCACGGTTCAATACGCACTTGTGAATTGCATTTTTTTCAGTTTGCGTTTAATTAATTTCAGTGCATTTTATTTCTCTCTGGATTGGCTTTGTTTGTGTGCTCGTCGTGAGTCTACATGCTGAGATGTGGAAACTCCTCCTCGTTTATAATGTGCATTTGAGAAAGCAACACACGCCAAATATCTTCCCTTGTAATGACTTGCAATGTGAAGCATTTCTAGACCCGTGTCCGACAAAACAGAATGTTTTTACTCCACAGCATCAGTCGAGTGTTTGAAATAACTTCCTTTTGTGATCTGATGTGGCTTGCTATCACAGAATGAGGCAGAAATCATATTCTATACTGTAATAAAGGCTATGCCGATTAACAATGAATTATAAATATACTTAATTATTATAAAAATACCAGAGATAACAGAGAAAACAGAGAAAAACCATATACTGTCACAATCTAATGTTTATTGTCTTCACGTTTCATCATTAAAAATGTTTCTATATTCTTTTTATTTAGTCACAGAGATAGTGATGCCTTGCTCCATATTAGGGATTTCCTGGAAAAATCGCATTTTAAATTAAAATTTTAAATTAAACCGAACAGAAAACCGTGGTAATAAAAAAAAGAGATATGTATTGAACCATGGGCTAACTGTATTGTTGCATCCCTAATATATATTTACTTATATTCACTGAAACTCAAGCATGCTTAACAAAGAAATACTGCAATAGCCTACTTACAGTGTGATTGCTGTTATATAACCTCAAAAGTGGCTGCACTGCTTGTCAATCAATCACCAATGATGCAGTTGAATATATTGGATAATATTCAATAATATATTGAATATGTTGAATAATACCAGCAGCTGCAAATGAAAGTATTTCTGAAAAAGAGCATGTTGCTAATAAAAATGCCCTTTTTGAGGCATTGGATAATCCAGTTGTTGAGTGTAACAAATGTCATTATTTAACTGGAGGTTAATTGTACTGCTTTGTTTCCTGTACCTGGTGATTGTGTCTCCCTTCTGATTGCATAACCATGTTTTTTTCCTCTCCCTACTAGAACCAACTCGGTTCAGCCTGAGCATTCCGGTGGTCGCCATGGCAACTGAGCATCATCCCTCCCCACCAAGCAATTGTTGAGTGGCGGGTCTCAGAGAGCTTGTTATCTTAGGGTCAAAAGTAATATTTGGAAAGACATGGTGCATCTGAAGAAGATTAAGCAACACATACTGCTCATTTGTTTATGATTGTATTGTTTTTTCATAGCACTGGCACATTGCAACAGCATTGCATGCCTGCAGCATCGCGTATGTCCACAGATCTGGTTGAGGAGTTATTGTGTTACAAGACAGCAGACAAAAAGGTCAATTAAAAATGACCATCATTATCCTTCTGAAACATGTTCCTGTCTTCACTGTCTGTTTTTTAAAGGCAGGAAGGAAACTGGGTCAGCAGCCTGAAGTGCTTCTCTCTGCATGATTCATGGCAGATGCAAGCCATGCTATTATTTGCTAATGAGAAATAATCTCCATTAAACTACATTGTTATCAACACCTACTGTACAATCATTGATTATGTTCAGATTTATGCATGAGTAGCACTCAAATGGAAATGTCTGTGCCAGTAAATAAATGGAATTGAATAATTAATACTTTTATTTTAAAAATATCACTTTTTTATGGTTTATTTATGCATTTTACAGAGAAAACAAGTGTTATCATATGTATATTTTATTGCTCATTTGAGTTAAACCTGTATATATATAAGCAAAACAAGCCACTTTTATCCTTAGCTTGCAATTTTTTTCAGACTGATTACAAAAAAATTTTCAGCATGATTACAAAATCATATAATGCTCATTTGTTCCAATCTCAAAATGTAATGATTAAATATTAAATTAAATTATCAAAGTTTACCTGTTGATTCTGAGAAGTCTTTTGGATTAAAAACAAATATCATAACAAGAAAGCACTGGACTTCTTCAAAGTCTATTTTAACTCCACACTTAAGCACAACTTCCCAGCAACAACTTTTCCCAATCACCCGGACAGAAACACCATTCTAATTTATGATTGGTTGGAAGTCGCTTTGGGGAGCCAATCACAAGGCTATATATGACTTGTCAGTCTGTCAAGCATGGGAATGTAGGTGAAAGGTTCCACAACAAATTTGTTAATCCTGCTCCCACCTCGCAGAAAAAACAACAACACATAAAGTAAATATTTTTGTCCCAGGAAAGCTTGGATGTTCCTGCACTTCATAGCATGAAACCGAGATGCCCCTTTGTTCCAGTGTGAGAGCCAACAAACAGCGTGTAATCAGGCTGTTAGTGAATGTTACTTTACTGTTAACCGTGTTTATGGGCTCCTTGCAAACAGATAAAGAGCAGTTTATTGATGATGTTGCAAAAGTTGAGCTGCAAATATCCCTGCTATGTGGGTTTGAATAGTTTGTTATGTTTCAGAAAGAAAACATTTTAATCTCTATGTTGACCAATACACTGCAGGGCTGCACTACTAGTACAGTGGCAGAGAAGTGCAAAGCAAATCACAATTCTGAAAACAAAATAACAAATCAGAAAACACAACAACAAATCCGAAAACAAAATAACAAGTCAGAAAGCACAACAACAATTCAGAAAACAAATTAACAAGTCAGAAAGCACAACGACAAATCTGAAAACAAATTTACAAGTCAGAAAACACAACGACAAATCAGACAAACCGGAAGATGTAGGTATAGTTTGAGACAGCGCCATTGGTTTGGGATTACTCACCGCTGACTGGACGAGACATCTGTCAATCAATGTATACAGGGAAGAACCAGCCGAAGAACAGCAGAGTCCTGGTAGAAAGTTCGGAGATGGTAATAAAGTAGCTCAGTTTAAATGTATTGTATGAACTGCCCTTACTATGGAATAAAAAAATATGGAGTTTATATTTACATTTAGTTAAATGTGGCTGTAAATTATCAGCTCCAGTGGTGCAGGTGGATAAGTGATTGTCATTGGCTTTTGACGCGATCGACCGGGGTTCGAGCCCGCCTTTTGCCGAACTTTTTTTCCCTCCCTTTTCAAGTCTCGTATCACATCGTAAAGGCATTTTTTTCAATAAAAATTAAGGAAATAATCCGAAAGTTGAAAATAAAGTATCGGGTAGTGTTAGGGTAGGTGTAGGGAGGGCTTTTTTGTACCAATAAGGTGGCATCCATTTATAATTTAAATTTAAATTATAATTTAGACTCAATACGTTATTATTGCATACTATTTTACTACAATACTGAGGTGCAGATAATTTCCACTATTTGCAACAAGTAGTATACTTGATATTAGAAATCCTGCTATTTTAACATAGTAAATAGGTATTTGCACTTAATGTAAATAGCATATATCACAAAAAAATACTGCTATTTTCACTTAGTGTAAATAGAATCCATCGCTAATATGAGATTTGAAAAGGGAGGAAAAAAAAGTTAGGCAAAAGGTGGGATGAACCCGGGTCGATTGCGTCAAAAAGCCAACAACACACACTTATCCATCTGCGCCACTGGAGCTGATGATTTACAGATTTACTCCGTATTTTTTATTCCATAGTAAGGGAAATTCATACAATACATTTAAACTGAGCTATTTTAATGCCATCTCCGAACTTTCTACCACAACTTCGTGTTCTTCGGCTGGTTCTTCCCTGTATACGTTGATTGACAGATGTCTCGTCCAGTCAGGGGTGAGTAATCCCAAACCAATGGCGCTGTCTCAAACTATACCTACATCTTCCGGTTTGTCTGATTTGTCCTTGTGTTAACTGACTTGTTAATTTGTTTTCAGATTTGTCGTTGTGTTTTCTGACTTATTTTGTTTTCGAATTTGTCATTGTGTTTTCTGACTTGTTATAATGTTTTCTGAATTGTTGTTGTGTTTTCTGAATTGTTTTGTTTTTTAGACTTGCATTTGCGTTTGTAATTTGTTATTTTGTTTTCAGAATTGTGATTTTTGCACTTTTCGGTCACCATACTATAGCCCCCCTAAAATTTTGCCATTAATTCCTGTAAACTGTACACGAATTCGTGATCACCTCAGGTCCCCTTTAAATTTCATATGAAAACGGCGGCAGACTTCGATCGGCTCCTCCCCGTCTTTCAGCGCGTTCTTTTTCAATCCGCAGACCGGCCGCGGCGGCGCAGCGCGAGAAACAGAGGATAGGTGTGTGTTTATCCATAGATTGTTATAATATCTGCATCTGTGCAGTTCTTTGTCATAAATACAGTTTACTAAATATCATGGGGGAGCAATCGGTTCCCCATCTACTGTAGCCTAAGCTTTCGCTTCGTTCACCCCTCATCACACCACAAGGTTTCCCTCTAGTGATAGAAGCCGCAATACTAAACGCTGAGGTTATATTCAATATATATAATAAAATTAAAAAGACAGAACCCCTACAATGAAATCCTAATCCTGGATCTATATACTTATAGATCTATCCTTATAGATATACTTGAAGTATATACTGGATCTATAAACTTGTCCGAATATCAAGCTCAAATATATCTTTTACCTGTGATTCATAAGTAAATGGAAGTTTTGGACAAAGTTGAAAAATTAAGTTTAGCATGTTAAATTTTTTTTTTTTTTTGTGCCCAACTGGACTAATTTAGCAAAATACGTAAGCGCTCATAGATTTATGCTCCCTTATTAGGGTTTCTGCAGGTCTGAAGTCTTAACTTGCCCTTCCACAAATTAAAGCCTTAGAAGGTCCTAAATTGGAGCAGAGTCTTAAACTCATATCATATGTAAAATTATATTAAGTCTTGTTTTCTGTAATATTGAGCAAAATTAAGGAAGTTTATGCTTAAAACAAGAACAAATGTCAATGGCAATAAAAACTTGCTATTCAAATCTTAACATTTATTTATTTTATTAAAATGAGTGTTTAATAATGCCAAGCTTTCAGTTAATTAGGACTAAGGGTGGATTGTATTTTTGAGAGGAAAATCTCAAATTGGAATCTATGTTGAGTGTTTGTATATTGCTTTGCTATACTCATCTTGCCCGGTTTTCAAAACATGGGATCTTGTAATGCCAAAATAGCATACGAGTCAGATCGGCAAGTACAAGCAAGACATCACCACTGTAAAGGAGGAAACACACAAGACACGTTTGTGGTAAAAAATAAATGTTTAAGTCTCCTTTTTTTTTTTTTAGCAACTTAAAAGGTTTTTACCAAAACAGGTGCAGTTACGTCATAGTAGTAGACAAAAACAAGATCAAATCCTTGATGAATCAGGGATTTAACATGACAAATAACAGCTCCACAAATATAAAAACAGGACAGTTATTGGACCTCAACGGTGAAGTGTACCGCACAACAAGAACAGTGTAGTGTGTACAGTCAAAATGGATACCAAAATTTGCCAATTAATACACTGTCAGTAAGACGCATTGAAACATTACATACTTGAATAATCAAGTCAACATGCGCAACAACTAGCTATTGTTTAAAAGAAATTAGATGTCTAGCCTTGGCAGCCCTAGGTTCTTCTGTGCACTTGAGTCACTTTTCAGTCCATCTTAATTACCAAATGGTAGAGTCATGGGATCATAGAGAGCTTTCAACGTTAATGTTAAACATCCAATCCAAGAAACAATTAAAATGAGGGAAGGCGGGAGGGGGAAAAACATGCCCTGCAACACCGTGTCCCCAGTCAAATCAGGTTAACTTCAGATTTAATCTTAAAATGTTAAGTTGACCAGTCAACTTCAGCGATATTAAAATGCCAAGTTAGAACCACCCTGATAGAAAACTAGATACAGTACTAATTTGGCTTGATGGCCATAAAAAAAAAAAAAAAAAAAAAAGAAAGAAAACGGAGTTATGGCAAGAAGGGGAGGAAAGTTCAGTCCAGGAGAAGAGAGATCTAGTAGTCCACAGGTTCGTCACCCTCTTCATCTAGAAAACATGTGCGAATCAGGGCCTCGGTGACCGCATAGGGGTCACAGTTGGCAGATGGGCGGCGATCCTCAAAGTAACCCTTCTTTTCTTGTCCCACAGTTCGTGGGATGCGGATGCTAGCGCCACGGTTCGCCACGCCTGCAGAGAACTCATGGATGTTGGAGGTTTCATGGTGGCCAGTCAGTCTGCGAGCATTGTCCAGGCCTCCCTTTGGATCATAGGCACGGATGTGGTAGTTGTGCCTCTTTCCAAGCTTATCAATGCACTCCTCAATGCATCTAGTTAAGGATATACAAAACAATAGTTTAATACTCTTGTTAAAAAAAAAATTAAAAAAAAATCATGAACAAATCAAAGCCAGCCATTTATGATTTTCATTTGCCACCAATTAAAAAAAAAAAAAAGCTCTTAGTACTTACATAAGCCCACCATCTTCCCGCATTTCCTTGGTGCTAAAGTTAGTGTGGCAACCAGCGCCATTCCAGTTGCCAGTGATTGGCTTAGGATCAAATGAGGCTACCACACCAAAATCTTCACAAACTCTGTGCAAGATGAAACGAGCTACCCACAAGTGATCTCCCATGCTGATACCTTCACAGGGGCCAATCTGGAACTCCCACTGGAAAATAAAAGCCATGTTAAAACTAATCAAGAATTAATGGAAGAATCAAGGTCACATTCCAAAAGGGTAATCTTAGATGGCTTAATACACTTAATGGCTGCCTGTAGTGTTTGTTCCAGAACACACTGGAATGGAGGTTACCTGAGCTGGCATAACTTCAGCATTGGTTCCACAGATCTTCACACCAGCATAGAGGCAGGCTTTGTAATGCGCCTCCACAATGTCTCTGCCATAAGCTTTATCTGCTCCAACTCCACAGTAGTAAGGTCCTGTAGATATCAGAGCAGCATGTTATGACCAGACATCTTGAGAACATCATTGATATGACCAATTATGATGAGCCCTCCTTACCTTGGGGACCAGGGAACCCATTGGAGGGCCAACCAAAGGGATGTCCATCGGTACCCAGGATGGTATACTCCTGCTCCATGCCAAACCAAGGGATCTGATGATCTATCATTTCCATGATCTTTTTACATGTATGACGATGGTTGGTTTCTGTGTTCGAGACCAGACAAGCTATAAGTCTTCAAGCAAACCCTGATCAAACAAACACAGATGGTATTTTATTCTCAAACAAACGTACCGGCAGTTTTCCGGTTGTACTTGAGCACCTCACACAAGACCAATTTGTTGGGGTCTTTGCGGAAAGGATCCCTGAACATGGCAGAGGGGATGAGATACATGTCGCTGTTGGAGCCTTCGGATTGATACGTGCTGGAACCATCAAAGTTCCACTCAGGAAGATCTGAAGAACGAAACCGGATCCATTCGAATTTCCAGACTTAAATTGAAATATATCAATTTCAATGTAGATTGATGTGGCTTTGTCTAGCTTACCTTCAATGCTTTTAGGCTCGGAGTCCAGTGTCCTGGTCTTGCATCGCAGTCCTTCTCCGGTTCCGTCAATCCAGATATACATGGCTTGTACGTTGTCTCCCTGAGGCAGTTCCATATACTGCCGTTTTACCACTTTACTCAACTGAGCACTGGCAGACGTGGCCATTTTTATTACTATAAAACACCTAAATAGAAGGAAAACAGATTTTACAACACTACGAAGTAACACATTGAAAATATTGTTGCTCCTTCAATATGAAGCCACTTGCATAAGCATCAAAACATACAGCACAAGGACCAATAGTTAAGGTAAAAGACTTAAGCACAAACAAACATGCTAATTTAAATCAATTTCAACACAGAGGCCTGTCACTAATAAAACAAACGGCATTGATTGGATAATAATCCTTTTATTCCCAACCAGGGATTTGTGTACCCCAGTGAATATTTAGTATGGCATGTTAAAACAAAAAAATCAGACAATAATTAAGATACAAACTGTGCCTTGAGCTTTACAAATCGGGTTTAAAAGGGGTTGGGAAAGACCAGACCAGATGGAATTCTCTTGCATTCACTTGTGAAAGGGTTGTTCGATCAGCATGGAAATCAGTATTGATCGCACAAATCAGTAGATCAATGCAAAAAGCATCATCGCTGCTCTACAAACAAACATGTCAAAGTAGCCACAAGCATTCAACTCGAAGCTTTCCTGCGCATCCTCGACTACATAGATAGCAACCGGTAGCCATGCTTACAGCGCGGCAGTATTACATCACAGCGTGAAATATTGATAAACGGCGATTTCACAAAACAACAAGTCAATTCGGTTTAAAATGAACTCGCTATCAAAAAAAGAATGCAGTCGCATAATCCCAAATTGACGTTCACAAAAGCAGACACGTGCATTGCACACAAATGCAGTCTGATAAATAAAAGAAAGCTAAGTACCTGGCCACCGACAGAAATTAAGATGTATAATATCCGACCGGCAGGTCCAGTTATTTGACTGATTATTTTGTGTTGGGTGTTCTCTCATTCTCTGACCAGGAGCTTGGGCTGTCAGCCTGATTTATATGTATGGTGGCAGGATCGCGGCTCATGTGATTGGTCAGTTAGAAGCGTGATCTGTTTGTTCTCAGGTGATTGAAGGGACACGCGGCTGCATCATTGGCCGGGGTTCCAGCAGCTAAGTCACGCCTTCAACTTCGGCGAGGGAACATTTGCGTACGAATAGTCCTTTGTTGTTGGGCATTCTCTTGATAGAGCGATAAAGAAGTTTGTCCGACCGAAGAACAGTCACAACATTCCAGCCTGTTTTAACAGGAGTTTAAGAACATGTTTCACAATGATTGCATTCTCAGCAAACCCAGAAAAACGAAGCAGTTATGGGGATAGAGAGCATATGGTTCACAAGATGTTAAATGCCCCCATGTGGTGTAAAATAATCTGTAAAATAATCTTCATACTGCATTCATGGTCTTGGAAACTGGAGGAAAAACAACCTTCAATTAAATTAAATAGATCTGATATGTTAATTTGGTTTCAATTTGCTAATTAATTTTCTTGACAAGTAACTTGCATCATTCATTCATTCATTCATTCATTCTTGGCTTTTCTAAAGCAAGATAGATATCTAAGCTTAAACCAGATAGTTCTTAGTTGCGATTATGCAGCCTTAAAGGCATGTCGTTTAAAAAAAAATGCAAATAAAACTCCTACCCATAAACTAATTAAGCTATCTTAACCAGAACCACTGTGCAAGAAAGCAATAATTCTCATTATCTTTCACTCAGAATGGCTCTTTCACTCATAACTGTGTGATGTAATTTAAGTCATCAAAATGAGATCAGCACACCTCAAACAGCTGAGTAATCTTCACACAACATATAGACCAGGTGCACTGAAAAGGGCATTGGAATTCAAATACTTTGTGACAACATGATAGCACAAATAGCCAATCCAGTCATTGCTAGATTTAGCTGATTTGCTTATTTTACACTAACACCCTGAGACAGACTTTAGAAGATATTTTATTGGATTTTGTATTTGTAATCCTTTCCCAAATACTTTTGTTTCCTCTTCAACATATTGTATGATGTACAATGTTGAAACCTTTTTAGGTGTGTTTAAGTGTTTTTACATTTGTTTCTGCAAAAAAAATAAAAAAATAAATTTAAAATAAAATATTTGCCAATAGTTTTATTTTCCAGGTCACACCGCACACAAGCAACCACAGCCCACACAACCCACACCCACGCCCCACACCCACACACACACACACACGGCCCGCACAGCACACACACATGACACACCACACACACTCACACACACATGTTGTGTTTCCATGGTTTGTGGGGACATTCCATAGGCGTAATGGTTTTTACACTGTACAAACCGTATTTTCTATTGCCTACACCAACCCACCCTAAACCTCCCCCTCACAGGAAACTTTCTGCATTTTTAGATTTTCAAAAAAACTAATTCTGAATTATTTATAAGCCTTTTGAATTATGGGGACATTGAAAATGTCCTCATAAATCACCTTTTTGTTGTAATACCTATGTCATACCCATTTTTATTATACAAATTTGTGTCCTCATAACCACATAAACATGCACACACACCACACACACACACACACCACACACACACACACACACACACCCACTATATATATATATATATATAATTATTTTCAATATATATATATTTATAATATATTGGTAGTTTTTTACAATTCTATAAATCAAACTGAACTAATTCTAAATATACAATGAAAAATATATTTGAATTATCATAAATGATTCCTGAAACTGTTTTCAGTTATTTGTTGAGACCACTATATCCTGTACTGCAGAGGTACTGAAGTGAAGTATCAGGCCAGTGTCTTTGTCAGGAGCACAGAAGGGTTGTCAGCACATTATATAACAATTATATGCAACAATGGTTTATTTTCCATGGACACCGTCTCAGGTGTATGGTGACATTCCCCGTGGTGATATCACAAATGCCAATAATGCTCATACTAAATTAAATTATTATTTTTTTTAAATAAGAAAAGCCAAACTGGTTAATCTTTTGAAGAGAGAGGATGCTGTGTCAGTGTCTGTTTTGGCCAAAGTGCCATTATGAAGTAGTGCTGGACAGCTGATGAACAGTACCAGTTCTCTCAAGAGACCAGCGATGACCTGGGACAGAAATTGAATGAGAAATGCAAAGAGTAAAGACAAGCCAGGACACTCTTGGTGGTTTTCCTGTGTACTTGAAATGGAGGTCAAAGCACACCGTTGTATTTTGTGGAAGCCACTGGAAAATCTAGGAGATCTGCTGTTTAATCTTTTAAGATGAAGAAAACATATGCCAGGTTGGTTGGTGAAACCGTTCAAATGGACTTTATACATCGTCCCTTACGGAAGCACTGCTCCATAGTAAACTTCAACTGTAAATTCAGAGAAGCAAACGTACCTGAACTATTTCCAAACACAGAAAAATTTGCATTATTCTTTCACAAATGCCTCAAATTCCCTGCAAAAAGGTTAACTAGAGATACTTGTAACATGTATGCAAATGGTTCCCTCTAGTGGGGAAAATTACACATTTGAAATATAAGCATTCATAAGATCTTGAATAACTGCGTCGTTGAAGTATTGTTTTGGTCATGGCTCATTAACTAACTGAGTAGTTAATCTTGTTTTCACATACTGCACCCCTTAAATTCGCATAAACTTCAACATGATTACATACTTTCATGTGTATGCAACTGCGATGTATAATATTTTGTGCTGCAACTACAATTTCTTCATTGAAATATTATTTTCGCTGATAAGAACATTAATAACATTTCCACAGTCTGTGATGATTTGGGGTGCAATGTCATCTGCTGGTGTTTGTCCATTGTGTTTTTTTAAAACCAATGTCACTGCACCCTTTTACCAAGAAATTTTGGAGCACTTCATGTTTTCTTCTGCTGCCCAGCTTTTTGAAGATGCTCATTTCATTTTCCAGCAGGATTTGGCACCTGCCCACACTGCCAAAAGCACCAAAAGTTGGTTAAATGACCATGGTGTTGGTGTGCTTGTAGACCTAAAAAACGTGCAGATTAGCTGAAGGCCTTACTGTCAAATGAAACCTGGCTTCCAATACCACCTTGCAGTGCCACAAACTGTCGATCACTCTCCTTCGCGCCACGCCGATTGAGGCAGTAATAAGCAAAAGGAGCCCCTACCAAGTACATGTACAGTAAATTAACATACTTTCCAGAAGGCCAACAATTCACAAAAAAAAATGTTTTTATTGGTCTTATGAAGTATTCTAATTAGTTGAGATAGTGAATTGGTGGGTTTTTTTTAAATTTGAGCCAAAATCATCACAATTAAAAAAAAAACAAAGACTTAAACTACTTCCGCTCTCTTTGTGCATTGTATTTTATTAATACACCAAGTTCACAATTTGAGTTGAATTACTGAAATAAATGAACTTTTCCATGACATTCTAATTTATTGATAATTTATTGAGATGCACCTGTAATCTTGCATAAGTCTTGGTTTTCCCATGTGAATCGAACCTATGACCTACTGTTTGAGCTACAGGAAAGCCCTTATATAATATTCATCATATGACAACAAAGCTGCTTGTTTGTTTAAACTCACTGTTGACAATATATTAAAAGAATTTAATAAAAAATATCGTAAATAATTTCACAAGTGTCTAGAACAGAATGTTCTTCTGGGTTCACACTCATTTTCAAGCATTTGTGATTACAGAACTAGATTCTTCTTCTTCTAATAAAACAAAGCTAGAAAAATGTATACTCATAGAAATTCATATTGCTTTTTAAAGAATTTATTAATTTCCATGACTGAATGAACAAAGTAACATAAGAAATATGATGTCAGTTTACATCTTGATTTTTAGATGTTTCAGCTTTTTTATGCTTGTTTTGTCATATTTTAAAATAATTGGACATATTTAATAATATATTTAAGCAATTTAAGCTAAGCAAGCTATTACCCATGATCTTACTGTCTCTTTACAATAATAGGCACCCTTCAAGAGGCCTTCAGTCCAAATCTGTAATGCATATTGATTCATAAAAGGTTACAGTGAAATGCCAACTCAAATGGTTTTCCTAAAGCACCTCCGAAATTTCTCTGTTTTCATTCCTCAATGGATCAGATTTAGTGCAGTGAGGGCCTCTTCTCCCAGATCCCTAAAGAAGAGATTTGTATGGTCCTCTAACTGAAGAGGGTCTGGTCGTCAAATCTGTGAAGAATCTTGGAGTGGCAGGTGTGCCATCATTACATCACATTCTTTGATTATATCTGGGTAGTAACATTCATATTGTTAATGATAATGGCACCACATTATCCTTTTATTAATGTAGTTAAATTAGGCTTCCTTTATTCAGAAGAACATTCTGGATGTTCCTGCTTTGTTGTTTTATTTCATGAATGTCACTCTGTAGTGCTGGGCATCCAGGCCTTGTTATCTGTATTTACAGCATATTTCTGCATCGTAACTTGCCCATAAACTGCACATATCTCCCAGCAGATGTTTGGTGGATGAGTTTGTAGAGTGTAAAAATTTAATGGACACAGATGTGTTCGTGTGAGACATATTGAGATGTTTGTAACAAGAAATACCATTTTATGGTATTTACTTGTGTGTGCTATGATATGCAGATGTTTTGTGGGTACTTTGTTTTGTATACACAATTTTTCAAAGCCTAAAAAGCTATTAAACGGGTATATTAAAGTTTTAACTTATTAAAGTAAAAAAAAATAACAAGACATGATATTTGCTTGCACCAATTGTGAAAAAAAAAATTTCAGCATTTTTTTTTTTACAATAAGTTTCCATTTGTTAACTATATTTAATGCACTAACTAACATTAACTAACAATGCTCAATACATTTGTTACAGTATTTAGTAATCTTAGTTAACATTAGTTCATAAAAAACTGTTCAATGTTAAACATTTTAGCTCAGGTCTATTAAATAATGTTAATAAATATAACTTTTGATTTTAGTAATGTTGGAATCCACATTTAATCATAACTAAGATTACTAAAATGCTTTAGAATATTTTTAATTGTTATTTAGTTTTATGGTCACTTAAGTAATGTTAACAAATTGAACCTTATTGTAAAGTGTCACTCTTTATTTACTTATATTTCAAAATACAGCCTTTGTAGAATGTGATAAAAAAAAAATTCATTAAAAAATGCTAAAAGGCATTGCAGCCTGAGGTATACTTTAAACTTAAAGTGAAGAAGTTGTTTTTTTGAATTGTCTTTTTATCAATGTAATTGTAATCTTGTGCTGGAAAAGTTGCAATTTTCAGCACCTTACCTCCAGTCTTCCTGTCACATGACCCTTCAGAAATCATTCTAATATGCTGATTTAGTGATCAAGAAACCTTTCTTATTATTAACAATGTTGAAAACAGTTGCTACTTTATATTTTGTGTGGAAATTGCAATACATAATTATTTTAGGATACTTTGGTGAATAGAGAATAGAGAAAACAACAGCATTCATTCATTCGTTCGTTCGATTGTTTGTTTGTTTATTTATTTATACAAAGTTTGCACGCCCTCAAGGGACAGATGTTCAAAGCCTTATGCTCTGTTCTATAATATTAATGTCTCATTGATTTTTAGCTCCAAACTGCGGCTTTATCAGTTCACATTTAATGAGCTGGAATTTTTTTTTTAAAGGTGTCATATGATGCGATTTAAATTTTCTCCTTTCTCTTTGGAGTGTTACATCTCTTGGTGCATAAAGAAGATCTGTAAAGTTGCAAGACTAAAGTCTCAAATCCAAAGAGATTTTTTATAAAAGTTAAGAGTCGTCCACGCCCACCTAAAACGGCTCGTTCTAACACGCCCCCACATGTCTACGTCACGATGTGGGAAGATTTGCATAACACTGCCCAAATGTTCAAGCAAAGAAAGAAGGCGTAACTTTTATTCTCGCTTTAGTATTGTTGTTGCTGCCGGCGCCATGTTGTGGAGATGCTGTGTGTTTCGTTGTGAAAGTGAAATTATTTTGTTTGGTCTTCCAAAAGAGGATGTTATCTGCTTCGTCATGCCTGGAGCTGTCCGTGCTGGTCGCTGAGGAAATACAAAAACTTCACGCTGTCGATTGCCGGATTGGCTTTCACCGTGGACGAAGCTGAGTCCCGCCCTGGTCGTCACATGTGGTTGCCGCAAGCCCACCGGCCGCTCTTCGTCGAATCCGCCGGCGTCCGCTCACTCAAGCCCGCCGTGTGTACCGCTGTGTGACGCATTTTATGGAAGGTTTCCTGAACCTGCAGAGTAACCTACAATGCCATCTACACACAAAGGCTGTTTCTATAAAGCGGGGCAATTCCAACTTTGCAAGTACAGTCTGGCACTTCTCGAACTGACAAGACTGTACGTAACATTTTTTACTATTAAGAAGTGCCGAGGCTGATGAGGTTCAATTTGCGATACCTTGTTTTTGTCGTGTCTCTGATGCACAAATTCGACTCTGGTTGTTATGTGTTACGGCGCAGCGCGATCCACGCCAACGCAACACGTTAAATAGACAGTATAAGTCATTATAATCCATCATTTTTGTCCCCACTGGATGCAACAAATGCCTCGTTTGTAATGGGTTTTATTGGTTTTGTCTCGCTGTGCTGGGAGACGGCATCACAGTGTGTTATGGGGCATAACATTTCCGCCCACCTTGAGGTATTCAGCCAATCAGCGTACACCTCGCTTTTCAGACCGATGAGCTTTGTAAAAATCGACGCGTTTCAGAAAGGCGGGGCATAGAGGAGCAACAATAATGTACAGTATGTGGAAAATAATGTGTTTTTTGAACCCTTAAACCGCATAAACACATTTCATTACACCAAATACACAAAATAACGTTCCTTTTAGCAACATCACAAAGTGCCCCCTTTAAACATAAATGTATTGTAACAGAAAATATAGCTTTTGTCCGATAGCTTCAGGAACAATTTGGATGTATTTATTATGCTGGTCTCTGCAAGGATGTGTGATTACAGCAAACACTTCTGTATTCAAGCTCCTGAATCTAATTAAATAAGGAGGCCACTGTTTATCATGCATGGTGTGACTTTTTGATAGGGTTTTCCAAAACTAATGTGCCTTTTATATTGTAATTTTTACTGAAGCATTTCCCGAGAGTCTGTTAGTGGCTCAGTGGCAACTAATAATAAGCTTTTATTTTTATTAGTCGTTTAATTCAACTTATTATAATGGCTGAATGGGTTTTCATCCCTAAAGTAATTCAGTTTTATAAAAAAAAGTAATTTTCGGTGTATGGTGAATGTCCAGCTTTTTGAGTGGCATGTGTTGTACAGCTCTCAAACTTTATTGCCTCACTCTCTCATCTTGTTTTTGCTTTATTTATTTATTTGTATACATAAAGTCTGAGGTCATATTTTTCAGCAAATAATTAAAAATATTATTTAATTATGAGTTATATAATTATAGTTTTTATATATATCACTCATCAACAACAAACACACATCTAAAACAGTAATTAACCTTCCAAGTTTGGAATAAATCAGATTTTTGTTTGGGGTTTTTGAAAGAAGTCTCTTATGCTCACCATGCTGCATTTAATTGATCAGAAATACAGTAAAAACAGTAATATTGGAAGTATTATTACAATTTAAAATATCTGTTTTCTATTTTGATATATTTAAAAATGTAATTTATTCCTTTGATGGCAAAACTACATTTTCCGGTCTGCAGAAATTTTCCGATCCTTGCAAAATCGGTCGACTATGCCGATTTAATGTTCAAAAACATTTCATTTCATTAATTTGAAAAGATTTTCAAGTTCACATTCCAGTTTGAAGTAGATAAAAGTAATACTATAATAATATTAATATACTTTTATTCAGCACTGAATAAATTAATCTGATAAAATGTAACAGTATTTATAACATTGTTAACGAATTTTACCTTACAAAAATTTTACATAAGGTTATTGTCTTTTGAACTTTCTATTTATCAATGTGTACTCATGTGGTTTTCAACTTTATATTAATAAAACCCTTATTAATATTGATACCACGAATAATGGAGTATCTAATTGAGCACAAATTAGCAATACACTTCAAACAAAAAAAAAAAAATATAATATTATATATCGGTTGATATTTTTTTTTGTTTGAGGCTTTGTTTTCTGCTATTCAATTTTAACCCCGGTAATATTATGTGAAACAATTTGTAGCCTTATATTTATTCACCCATTTAAAGTATTTTATACAAAAAAGGTTTACAAAGTAAATATGATTATAAAAACATGCTTACCTCAAAGGGTCGCATTAAATGTGATATATTTGTATCATCACTCCCAATTAAATTACATTCAAAACAAGTACATGCTCTAATTGCTCAGTCCAGCATTGTTACCAAGGAATGACAGCCATTCTAACCAGCCTGCTTTGCAGCACACCAGTAGTCATGTGGACATATTGGAGTACACTTTACAGATGGAGCTGGGTAAGCGACCCAATAAAAATCATCACAACCTACCCATGCAGTGTGGGCCTGCCACATGGGTGAGCTTTTGAGCGCGAGATGGGGGGGCTTGGGAGTGTAGCAGTACAGAGAGCTTGTGTGTCCCCTCAGCCTTGCTCTGTGCAGTAATCACTGTTGTCCGATGCACTAATTGTCTTGTCTGTTTGTGAGATGCAACCGTCTTTTGACGTGGGGGGGGGGGCTGGGGGGGGGGGGTCTACTCTGGCGATGCGGTTTTGGTGGACCCGCCGACTTTAGTCAGGGTGTTTGCGGCAACAGGCCGATTGTCCTATCCACGAGCAATGTGGGATCGGAGGGTCAACTGAAATGGGGGGGTCTGCGGCCACGTGTTTCAGAGATTAACACTCCTCTACCCTCTCCTGTCCTTAACACAGTTCAGTTTCACAGTCTACTAACTGTCCTAATGGTCTCTAATTTAAACCCACACAAGTCGTTTAAAAACTATAAATTACGTTTTAAGTGTGATAGTGTTTTCCACATCAGCCATCATGGATTCCATGGGGGTCCAGCGTTATGCGTATCTAGTAACGATGGTGCAAAAATATAATTGAAAAGCTGCGGCGATACACTTTACTTAATTTCACTTCAACTCCAAAAGCTAAAATTACATGGTCAACAGTTTGTCGCCCTGCAGTTGATTAGTATTTTATTATTAGTAGCGAAGCATGTTTTAAATTAAATTATTGTGCAAATGTTAAATAACAACGAATAACATAGATCAATAATAGACCAATTTACAGTCATAATTTTATTTATGGATGGTGATGGGGCAGGAAGACGTGTGGATGCTGGCGGGGCCTCTCCTGCCCGCTTTTTAATTACAATGAATGTAATGTCATCTTCTTTTCAGCATCGTCATAACGTCAGAATGGTTTATTAAATGAAAAAGCTACATTGACTTTCTTACATCATCGCACATTACCATAGGTTTTTTAGCTGAAACCCCATGATTCTTCTCGTCTGGTCTGATCCATCAAAATCACTTTTGAGAGTCAAAACAATGCATATCAACAAAACACAAATGATTTATTATTCATTTTGTAATCCCACGAGAGTCACAAATGGTACCTTCTCTCGCATTCAACAAATCTCATCGCTCATGAGTTACGTACACGACAGCCGTGATGATAGGATCATCCTACAAGTCAATTTCATCCATGAATCAGCAATTACGTACCAATCAATCCAGCTTGTGTTACTACTTCTTGATCTGACTAATTCTACTTCTGCTCGACAGGAAAAAATATGGTTGTAGAAGAAAGGGCGCTAACCCTGAAAACCTGACATAGAAATACGTATCAGAAAAATCTCTCTCTCCCCCCCCCTTCTAAAATTTTTTTAAATTATTTTAAAAGATTATGAGCCTTTAGACAAAGATTTTAAAACTGTAAAAAAATGCTTGCCTATTTTGTATCAATATTTGCTACATCGGCAGTTTATGGCCTATTTATATTCATAATACCGACTGTAGTGGGGAAAAATGCAGTTTAAGTGTAGTTTTGCTGTGAATATATGACCAAAAACATCGATGAAATTCCCTTAAGCTTGCAATGTAAACATAATCAATGAAAACCTTATTCAGACTACTTACATTAAATGCATATAAATATCAGTTGTCAATCTTTCCCATTATTATGTCTTAGTAAGATGATATTTAAATATTTTTTATGATCAAAGCTCTGTAATTTTAATCATGGGGGCAAAAACACAATGCAATGCAATATGTATGGATAATCAAGAAACCTGAGTTACTTCAGTCTAGTAAATGATCATCTTGAAATATTATTAAAAATATAAGCTATTCTTACGTTTACTTTATAAAAAAGACTATAAAAAAGACTTCAAAGCAAAAAGACGCGTCTACCACGTTTTTAGAATTCTACAGTTATAGAAAAATGAAATTAAGTCTTAGCTACATCGAATATATGTATATATAGTGCATCAGTAATTATTTTTTTTATCATAATGTGTAATATGTCTTGTAATCTACACAAGAGCAGACAAAATCAGCACGTATGCATGAGCCTGTTGATCTGCCAATGAATGATCGAGACAGCAGATGGCAGTGTTAAATACCAAGAGAATCTCAGAGACTTCTTGACAATCAGATGTCTTGTGCAGCTGTATGCCTTTCTCCGTGTCTTTGTGCTTTTGGTTTCTTTGAACAAGTACTGGCTGAGTCATATAGACCAAGAGGTCTGCAATAGAGGCTTATTGTTGAATGGCATCAGAGGAGAATGTCCATGCATATCTCCTCAGTGTGACTGCATGAGCACTGCTCTGAATGAAAGAGCTGATGCTGGGCTGCTTTGATTTGTAGCTTTCTAGCAGGATTATGATAACATGTCTGGCTCTGCTCTGAATAATGATGCAGAATACAATGATAACTGCATGGCAGATGTCACATTTACGGAAACAAATGCTTGTTAACTTATAAATGTCTTTATTTTAAGTTTGAGATGCATTATTCTTTGTGAAGATCTTTAGTTTCAGCTTTAGTTCAAATTTCCTCTGGGATTTGGCACCAAATCATCTATTTTATATTCATCCACAGTAGAAAAAAACCCGATGAAAATTCATAACATTCATAACATAATTACACTAACAATTTATATACGGAACTGATAAATGTCTAATTCTGCCATATAACCTTATTGCAGTGAAAATTAATTTGCAGAAAACTTCAGTTTACTTTGGATGAAAAAAAAAGTATAATTGACTGCTTATTATTCCCATGATGAGACAGAAGCATTATTGCCAGACATGTTTGGAATATGAAACGGTTTTTGACACATGGACAGATGTTTTGCTTTTTATTTTCCCATTTTTCCATAATCCTCCCAGAAAAGGTTACTCTGATCCCCACTCTTATGTTTATTAATGAAGAGAAAAATTCTTCACCTGAGAGTTTGGTAAGAAGCACAACAGGAATACTAATGTCCTGAAGTGAAGCACTGTGGTTATGCAATTTACAATAGACTTTTAGTCCCAATTAGGTCTAACATTCAAAAACATTTATTTAAAATTACAATACTTTACAGTCATCATACTCAGGACTATTTATAATATATAAATGCCAATTGCTGGAACGCACTACATTTATTCCAGAATTATCATATCACGTTTGTTAAACAGGGCTATCTGTGAAATTAGAAATGTTTTGAGACATCAGAGTGCTTTCATGTGTGCAGACATTTGTAGCTTTATTTAGGCACTGTAAAATTCCCAGTGGGTGGACAACCTGCTGACAACATAAAAAAAATTGACCTGGATTTGGATAATACATTTTAAAGTCTCTTTCAGTGTACAGTATCTCTGAAGTTCCTGATACATCGTTTATGTTTCGGCAACATTGATCTGACCCTTGGCCTTTTGCAGCACTGTTTATCCTGATCAGCTGTCCATATTCCTCCTTCAAACATCTAATCCTGTCTGCCGAAGAGGGTACATGTTGCTGTTTATACGAGCCGACGCAGTTATAGACAATCTGCACTGAGACGACATCTGGTAGCGCTGTCACTCAAATGCTCTCTCTCTTCTTGTTCCACCAGGTGACACACTCTTTTTCTCCCTAATGTCATGTTTTGCATCATGCAAGATAAATATTTATAGAGCCTTGACTGCGAATTGAATAAGCCACATTCTCCCGAGAAGTGAGCAAGAAACATGTCAAAACAGGTCTTAAAAAATCAGTCTCGTCATCGGCATTTTCTGAACTGTCGCCATCACTACCAGATGTTTATAGTAGTCTGTCGCAGGATATAGCGCTTGTTATTTGAGGTACAATCAGTTGTGAAATTTCTGATCGTGCCATAAACATCATAGTCAGATGATGTGTATATATCATTTTCATTTCCTACACTCGCTCATTTCTTTTTGCTTGTATAAGGGAAGAATGTGACACTACTGCCATATTGACAGACACTGCGATTCAACAGAGTGCATGCGGTTCTTACTTAAACCTGAGTATGTGTGGACCCAGGCAAGGCAATATGCTTTGTCCAGCATGAAAAGCTCCCTGTGGGGAAATTGGTCTTCTTTAACACAGGAGATTGGCTCTGAGATTTCTGTCTGATAGCTGGACAGGGACTGCGGTAAAACCACATGCATAGAGTTTTTTCTGCCCCTAGCAGACCCAGAGGACACAGGCAGGGTTGTAAATATAAAGATATGATTGGGGCAATAGGAAAGAGGGTGAAGCAGCCACTTCTTCATACATGATTTGTAACTGTAAGGGATGAATGTTGTTTTACTGGCATTTTGTCCTTGAATCGCTATTACGTTAATGTTAAGGTATAATGACTTAAATATTGGCTGTTTTTTATGTTTTAAAGCATACTTATTGGCCTTCTTCAGTCCTTTATTGCCTTCACAGCCCCATTCATCAACACAAACCAGAAATGTGCGTCTTTTAACTCATTACATACCAGTTAGTTCCTCATTTATTCTTGGCATTAGTGGTTAGCAGTGTTGGGCAGTAACTAGTTACTAGTAACTTAGTTACTGTAATAATATTACTTTTTGCGTAATCTATCTGTACTAATTACTAATAATATTTCGGTATATATTACTGTTTACCATCCATAAAACGCAGATAGAAATATGGCATTATATTGATTTTGTCAGGAAAAAATATGACCTGAACACTGTTGTGTAAGTTGTGGCTTTACTTTACTCTGGCATTACATCCCACCCACATCCCTCTAATCAGCATGTGGTACATTATATTACTATAAAAAAATCTTTTTGGAAAATTAAACAGTTTCTTACAATGAATGTAAGAATGTGATTTGATAAAATACATAATGAAATATAATCGTATATGGGTAACGGAGAAATTACAATTAGCTTCAAGCTACACAAGACAAACTATTCTACTTGAATGTCACTATCAATCACTATTGAGTGTTTGTAATAACTTCTGACTGCGATCCAATGTGGATTTTGGTCAAATGATGAGGCAGAATTATGTTGGTAGTAACATTCTAGAAAAAATTTTATGTGGAAGATACACAGTTACAGTACAACTTCTGTGGGGCGCCAAGAACGAGTACTAGTAGTTTAACAATTACTGGTTGCCAGAAAGTAATAAGTCCAAGTACACCATATTACTATTTGAAGGATAACTTGTAATGAGTAATATATTACATTCTTTGAGTAACTAGCCCAACACTGGTGGGTTAGGATGTTTCAGTGACTCTTTCTGCAGGTTACATAGCTACACCAGTAGGTGGCGACAAGCGACTCTTTGAGTCATTGAAACGTTCATTCAAACAATACATTTGAATGCACTGATTCATCTTTATGAGTGAGTCACTGAATAATTCTGATTCTGATGAACTGATGAACTGATTCTTAAACACTGATTAATTTATGAACAATTTTAATTTTATTTCAATTTTATTTTTTTTGGAGATGTAACAGTTCTGCTTTTGCTTTGTTTGGAACTATTTTCATAGGCAGAGCAAAAGTATAGACAAAGTATGGGAATATTGTGTCATAAATGTAAGTCTGTTAACTTATTGTTTATTGATCAGTTGCATAAATGCAATATCATACTTACAATTGTGCTGTTGGTGTAATCTATTACAATATTAAGTGATTTAAACAGAAAAAAACGAATTTTTCTATTTTCTTTTATGATCACTTTCATATCACTTTATATAATTTGCATAGCCTATATATTTTATAGTAATGTAATACAGTGTTTAAAAGTTTGGGGTCAGTATGAATTTTTAAAATTAATTCATAATATGCTTTTATACTTATATCTGAAATTTTTTTGAGTGCCAATCAACATGCGAAGATTCCTAGAAGAGATCAGAATACTGAAGACTGGAGTTATGGTGCTGAAAATTCAGCTTTGCCATCACAGGAATAAATTACTTTTCAAATATATTAAAATAGAAAAAAGTTTTAAATTGTAGTAATATTTCACAATATTACTCTTTTTTTCACATTGTATTTTTAATTTAAAGGAGACATATTATGCCCCTTTTTACAATAAGTAATATAATTCTCTGGTGTCCCGAGAATGTGTCTGTGAAGTTTCAGCTCAAAATACTACTCCACAGATCATTTATTATATAATTTTGAAATTGCCTATTTTGAGTGGAAGCAGAAATGCGCTGTTTTTTCGTGCCTGTCTCTTTAAATGCGAATGAGCTGCTGCTCTCCGCCCCCTTTTCTAGAATAGAGCTGTGCCTTTACAGCTCCTATCTGCTAAAAAAAAATTCTGTTTTGGTTCTGATTATCATGTTTGACGCACTGAAATCATGTGTTTTAAACCATATTAGTTTAAACTTCTGATATACGGTTTTCTGAGTGCACACATCCGAAGCACACGGACAGAAAGCGGCTGTCACAGCATGCGAGTACTAAACTAAGTTCTCTTTCACACATAAGTTTGTTAAAAACACACGAGTTACAAAAAAGATTTGGTTATGTCTGTGAAGGTAAACTGCTTGGAAATAAATCGCAGGTTTATTTTAGATCTGTGTGGCAACAGCAATATACATTAAATAAATCAATAAACCCACTGCTCTCTTGTCTCCTCTGAGGCCGGGACTCTAAATAGTGTTCTGTGCTCGTCTGTTCAGCCAAAGACAGAACAGTTAGCATGTTTTGTTCAAACTTTTGCCATGGCATTACACCGTTGTCGCTTGTGAAATCAAATGACGGCGCCATGGAAACTTACAGATTAAGGGGCAGTAATATTATGAGATCCCTTTGCAACGTCACTAGGGGAGCGAAATCAGACGCGCTCATTTTTTCAGACCTTGCAGAAAAAGGCTTACCTAAACCAAGTTTACTGGTTAATCTTTTAACATTCATAAAATAATTACACTAACAATTTATATACGGAACTGATAAATGTCTAATTCTGCCATATAACCTTATTGCAGTGAAAATTAATTTGCAGAAAACTTCAGTTTACTTTGGATGCTTTTGGTGTAAACGCGAAACCTGCGGGAATTACAAAAATAATGCGCAATACAAGCATTTAACCAGAGCGAATGAGACGAGTGTGAAAGAGAAGGGGTTGTCGGAGAGAAGAGAGTGAGAATGCGCGGCTGATTTTATTGCCTGTTCCACTGGTAACAAAACGGATTGGCTCAAAATCAGAAAGAAGTGAGACTGACCGACCAATCACCGATCCGGGCCGATCATGAAGAAAATCGGCCAATTCCGATCCCTGGCCGATCGATCGGTGCATCTCTACTTAAAACCTGGAAAATTTGTTTTTCATGATATGTCACCTTTAAATAAAGTGCAGCCTTGGTTAACATAACAGACTTGTTTCAAAAACATTAACGATCTTACAGAATACAGACCAAAAACATTTAAATGGTAGTGTATATACACTAAAATACTAAGGATATTCGATTTATTTATTTATAATTATATATATAGCTTTCAACAAAATTCAATCTTTGCAAGTTCCTCTTGCCGTTTCCCTGGTTGGGAATCACTGCTCCATTGTACGTCAACCCATAGAATTCACTTCCTGTATTAGCTGTATTATCTGAGCCAAGGCCCCATTTCATATGGAAATTTCAGCAGATGCATTGAAAGAATGGCTGACACATTCGCCATCTCATTAGGTCTCTGAGCATATTATCTTGATGGGCTGCAGAAAAACGGCCCTGCATTGTAGCAACGTTAGTGTGGCAGAGTGTGTGGTGGTGACACAGCAGCAGTGAAACTGGAGTTTTATTTAATCCAGCGCCGTCTCCCTTGGCCTGATAACTTCACAGCCTATCCCAGGGCTTGTCTGTCAGCGTTGACACAGTAATATCTCCCAAGCCCTCTGTTTCCTAGTCACTTTCATTTATTTTAAAATACCATTTCACACACTGCTGCCTTTAACTAGGCATTATACAGTGTGTGGGGAGAGAGGCCTAGATTGAATTGTGACAGAGACAGCGGTGAAAAATAACAAAATATTGTAAATGGCAGCAGACTCTATAAAATGGCAATGCTGGAGATGATGATTTTCCTCCAGTTTTTTTTTCTTTCTATTGTCTTTCATTTCTATTGTGTGCGTCTAGGCCTATAAATCTGTCTATATATGTGTGCGTGTGTGTCGGGTTGCATATGTGTTTACAGCTCAAGGAATTTTAGATTTATTCTGGCTATCAAAACAATATTCTCCTCACTTCTCCTCAAATTTACAGATTCTTTCTTGTATTCCTCCCAAACCTTTGGTTCCTAAAAAGAGAATTTTTAGACATGTTAGCAGGTTCAGCTTTTATAGGATGGTGTTATTTGAGTGCGGATGCACATGCACAATTTAATTTCTAATTTAATTAAATAAAAAAAGATTCAATTTTTAATTTATTTTAAGCATACTATACTATAAGATCACATATTACACTTTATTTATTTTATTTTATTTTTCTGGTGTAAACATACAGCCACAATTTCTGTAAATGCCATTAGTCTGTCATTTCTTTATTAGAGTTAACCCTCCGGCAAACAAAAAATGATATGCTAACGTATTCATCATTTCCTAGTGTCTCTGCATAATTAAGGCTGCCCCCCTGCAGGATTAATCTGATTGGACAGTTAAGTAAAGAGACTGAGGCCTGAGCTGTCAGTCTCAAGCCAATGGGTACAACAGCAATTGCTTTTGACATCTGGGCATATGACCGTACAGTGAGTCCCCCTCCTACTCCTCCTTAAACTACTTAAACTATATAATCTACTTAATTATTTAGTATGGTGCCAAAATGGCTTAAAAGTAGCCTTACTGGAATTCCATACATACTATGGAAATTGATGAAACACAATCAGAATTTGAAATAAAAAAACTGGATTAAATATCCCCTAACAAACAATTTCACTTTTTAGTAGTTCTGTAGTTTGTTTATTACGAGGTGGGCGGGTGTTTTCTAGATAACACAGAATAACTTTTATTAATTATTTCTATAATTGTCAGTTTTATTATAAAACAACCTTTCTTTAAATCCTTCATAATGAGTTTCGACTTGGCTGCTGATATAACCCACATAACTGATAGAGAAACTTTGTCAGTAATCTTACCTCGAGCTTGATACTGCCAGCTTCTCTTCTGCATTTACTTTTTATATTTATATTTGCTCGTTTTTTAGGTTTGCATTACAATACTTTTTCAGATGCTGTCCATAATGATAGATGCAACATTGGAAGATTAGTGTCAATGGAGTTCGTTGGGATACACCTCACAGACATTGCACATTTGAAATCAGCAGGTATTTGCTCTGCAATGTTTAACAGAAGTAATGTGTCGCAACCAAGACTGAGCCCGATTCCTGACTGGATTGAAATCACGAAGTCATCTGTAAATCAAATATTCTCTCACCAACCTCAGTCCTCTGGGAATACTATCTCATCTGTTTTTTTTTTAACTTGGTAAAAAGTTCCGATTTGTTTTTGCAGTGCTGCTTACTGTATAGAATAACCATTTTGGGTTCTCCAAAGAACCTTCAACCCAAACGTTCAAAGACACATTTTTTCTTATTGTTAAGTACATTGTAAAAAAAATGTTTAACAACCGTTTTCCCGCTATAAAGAATATTTGTCAAATGGAAAGGGTCTGTGGATGTTAACGGTTCTCATGTAACCACAGATACAGACCGGTCATTTTTTTAAGAGTGTAGTATTTTTTGAAAATGAACCAAATTTGGCCAATTTCAAGGATCGATCCTGAGAATCTTAAAAAAAATCAACTTTGCCTCTGTGTGTATTCGGCCACTCTGAGCTTATTTTAAGGGTTTGGGGTTGATGGAGCTTCCTCTGTGTCTGGGTGGGTCCACCTCAGGCTGCACTGCTGCTGCCGCTGACATATCTGTGGGGTTTATTAAGAGAATGACAAGTCTATCAGGCCCCATAAGCAGGCTCTCACGGGCGGTAGATCTTTTGTTACTTTCAGGGAAGGGATCATCAATCTTGCCGGCGCTCTGCTCTCTTGAGTTGTTGATGGCAAACACAGATTCTTCCCGCTCCCTCTCCTCTCCTCCTCGCTTCAGCCGCTCTCTCGCGTTGAATTCGACAGATATGACTTTCTCGGCAGCGGTGGAGCTCAATGACGTGACGGCCCATCGGCCACCGAGAGGTGGAAGCCTGGGAAAATGCAATATGTTGACAGCAGGTACTTGGTTTGTGATGAAGAGCTGGAGAGACTAAGAAAACACATTTCACTGAGGGGTGTCTTTGTACTATCAGACTGATTTGGTTCAGTTCAAGGCATTATAAAACTTTACACAAAGCAACATAGTGGAACGCTGTTATACTAAAAAGCTCCATTCAGTCAAGGACCACTGAGAGTTTTCCAGTAAATAATAACTGGAAGTCTGTTTCCACCAAGTAAAAAATAAAAAGGTAGTTATGTAATACAGTTTAAAATAAGGGTTGTACTCTACACAAAGTTCAGTTTGTCAACATTAATGTATTAGGTATCTAAAAAAAACAATAAACAAACAAAAAAACGAATTTCTACATGTACATTTTTAACATTTGTAAAATTTGCATTAGTTAGTATTATTAACAAACAAACAATAGTATATTTATGAATTGGCATAACCTTAGATAAATGTTAATAGCTGTTTGTTATTTCAGGATATCTAGTTATACCTTATTGTCAAATGTTACTAAAATAACTAATAGTCACATTGTGAGATAGCAAATTGCCAAACTGTTAAACTGTTAAACAAATTGCGTTGCAGTTGAGAAATATAAATATACACTGCGAGATAAAGTCAGACTGCAAAATATAGTCACATTGTGACATTGAAAAAAATGAACAGGCATTTATCAATTTAATTTTGAACATTTGTATACATTAATATCAGTTAATGTGTTATGAACAAACATGAATTTACAGTGAACAATTGTATATTTATGAATTAACATAATCTTAGATTAATGTTTATTGTTGTTTATTTCATGATAACAAATTATTTCTGAATCTTGTTTTTAAAAAATCCAAAATAAGTAATAATGCCATTGGGAGAAATAAAGTCATTATGCAAGATATAAACTCACAATTATGGTTGCAATTGTGAGATTTTAAGTCACATTATCAGATGTCACAACTAGTGATAAAGCCACAATTACGAGGAAAGCCACAATTACATTAAATACATTCACAATTGAGAGAAATCAAGTATAAAGTTACTCAACTATTATAAAGTTACGTTGCGAAATAAAGTCAAATTGCAAAATATAAAGTCACATTGTAGAAAATTGCTGTTGTTTCTTTTTAACATGGAACACAAAAGCAGATTTTAGCTGTTTTTTTTTTCTCCAGTTCAAGTGGAGGTCAATAACACTGAATATATTTTTATTTGGATTGTGATTTGACATGTTGAATGCTTTTAAAACGCAATTGCTAATAAGAATAAATAAGAACTTAAAACCTGTTTGGAACCACATGGGGGTGAATAAAAGATGACAGGATTTTAATTTCTGTCTATCCCTTTAACTCCTGGTTGTCAAGCTGTCACTGCGTTGCATTCAGTTCATTGTGGGACTTAGTCTCTAAGATAAACTTTTCCTCTAGTCTGACCTCAGTTATTAGCTCTCTCTGAGACTTGTACACTATGTTAAGCCCAGCGTGCTTTGCAGAGGAATGGGGAGCTTCATTAAGTGAAAGGCAGTAGATTTATGAACTCCAGTCTCTCTGCAGACTCCCCTGGAATGGCTGAGGTCTATGCGAGCACAGATATGATGAATATACTCCACTCTGGGATTGGTGCAGGGTCAGTGAATCCAGAAATGTGAGTCTGTAAGATAACTCTGCTGTGTTCATTATTGCTGGTGCGAGGATGCTTGGGATACCGCCCAATCAGTGAATACTGTATTAATATGGAATATAATCTACATTACCTCCGCAGACAACATCTAGACTTATCACCCAAGGGTCATTATGATTACTGCACACTCCCCATCCAATCATAATTACCTGAGTCTCATTTAATTTGGCTCATGTTATATATGACATTTTATAATGAATAGCTATTCAACTGCTACAAGTTGGTGAAATACAAAAGTCTTTTCAAAAGAACACAAGTTTGAATCCTCCTGGACTCTGCCGGTGATTATCAAGACAATGGCAGGTTTGGCCACACTACAGAGTCGAGGCGTTTTGGTCGGGCTTAATGAAAGAGGAAATTAGATTTTTCTTCTTTGATCAAGTCCAAGCTCTTTAATTTCCCAGTCAACAAAAGGAGTGGGAGCGAGAGGACGGGCCTGCCTTTGTGCTCTCAGATTGCCAAAAATATCAAATAAATCTCCTCATTAACGTTACTAATTCTTGCGTAGGCAGTTTCCTGCAACTGCAAATTGGCCTGGCAGTATTGTTAGTTCAGGTGTTTGATGTAATTAATTTTTTTTTCTTTCGGTAATGAAAAGCCTGAATGAAATGGAAAGCAAATGACTGAAGGAAGGGTGTATTTGAGCTGAATTTAATAGAATAATTCCATTTTATTGAAATCTGTAAGGCTTTAAATGAGTTACATAAGGGAGCCCTTCAGCATTTTTACAGCTAATTGTTGAAAAGATGCTTTTCGTCTAAATGAGAGTTGCACTGTGCTTCAGGGGCCGTTTTCACAACTTTCTTGAACTTCTCTGAATTGGTCCTGTTGGGGGTGGGCGATGCTCACCTGATTCTATCATCTTATAATTTCCCATCTAACTACGCTTATTTGTTTTGTTAAGAGAGAAAGGCATGTAGGGAGAAGGAAAAACGCTTTCTTTCTCTGCTTCTCGCGCTTTTTATGACACACACAGCTGTGGTGGTGTGTTAAAAGATGGCTGTGATAATGGTAGAGGAAATCAGGCTGTCAGGGGGTGATGCAGGCTCCACATACTGACCCCTTCACCCAGCTCCTATCAGTCAGCCTGGCCTTAGTTCGACTCTTCACCTCCTGATCCCTTTACTCAGCTCCAAAGTACCTAGAAAATAACAAACCACAGCCAGACCTAAATACTTAGTCTGTACTGTGAGAGGCCAACATCTTTCAAGTCCTTAAACATATCTGACCTTATGATACAAAACTCTGCCCATGATATTGAAAGGTTACCGATATTCTTCTGTCCTTTGGCTACTGCACATGTACAGTAACAAATGATGCTTATTCTGAATTATTATTGTTAACCGTCCTGTACTGGAAAGTTCATGTTATGCTTTTTATGTTTGAGGTTGTAGAGACCCCAGTGCTTTTGTGTACAAATAATAATAGCAGTGTGACCTATTGTACTGACCTATTATTTTCCCTTCCAATTTTCCTTTCAATTCTTTCAGACCCATGCAGACTCAGTTGACAGATATTATTGAAGCTGTATCCCTCTGTTTTATAACACTTTTCTCAAAGTAGACATGCACGCTTTTAGAAAGGTGATTGTGGTCCAGTACAGTAACGCTGCTCATGTTTGAAATTGATTTGACCATAAAAAGAAATTTATAAACACCAACTGACTAGAGGGCCGATTACAAATAAGAGCATCTATGATGAAGAAGAGCAAAAATCATTTAAAAATAGTGTTTTTGGTTTCATATTTTGAAAATTATTTAATGACCCCTTAAATATCATGTGGTGCAACTGTCAAGAAAAAAGCTAATATATGTTTCACGAATACATATTTTATATAGTTTGTAAATATAATTTTTACGATTAACGATATTATACAATACGCAAATAATAAACTATTAATTCATAATTAAATTGTTGACTTATAGTGTTTGCACCACACAACTTTGGTGGATATGATTTGGCAGATACAAGTTTTTCAAATATGAATAAGCAGTCAGGCAGTTTTGTAAAAATATATTGTTTTCCAAGAAATAAAAATAAAAGAGTATTTAAGTTTTTTTTTTCTACAAAAGGCTATCTCCATTTTGTGGAGGACACAAAATTTCTACTACTGTTATATGTAAAGTTAAGTTGAACTTTTGTGTATAATCAGTTGTAATAATAATTTGAAAAGCCATGAAGTACCATCTTGATATCTCAATGTTTTGTTGGCTATTAAAAGAAGCTCTCAGACCCCTAAAGAGAACATTTTAATAGTAATGACTCATAAAATCCCATTTCCCCATCATCAATACAATCACTTCTCTGACTCCAGCTCTCTCTCTTTTTCAGAATGCACAAGATGATAGATCAAGACTTTTCCCTTTATTGACTGTAACTGACATCTTAATCCGATTGCCAGCGTCTTTCCTTCCTCCATTGTTGGTGCTCTCATCTGTGGTGTTTCCACACGGTTGCGTGGCGGTGCACTGGGATTTCACAGCGTTCTGACTCAAGCTGACACCGTGACAGGCGAGCAGGTGGGAGAAAAGCGCACTAGTCATTCTCAGACAGAAAGAGCAATAAAGGGAAGCTTATCGAAAAGCCCCATCATGGCAGAAACATTCCTTTAAAAATAAAATGAGTTGAATGCAACTTTGTAGCAAAGGGGGAAAGGAAAGGAAAATAAAAATGCTAAGTATTCAACATTCACTCCATTAAATCCTGGAGTGTTTGTGCCTTCTCAGCTAGCTTGCACAACTTAATTAAATCCCATCTTGTTTTGGAGCGCATTTGAATATGATTTATTTGAATAAGGGAGAGACAAGAAGCACAACAGACCTTATAAATAATAATTTCTGATATCAAAACATTACCCTGCCTAAGATTTGCGATCTTCTGCTCAGCGAATAATAAATAGCTTACATTTAGCTTGTAGGTGTAGGCCTAAACACCTTTTTGTTGTAGGCCTAACTCATGTTTTCATTTATGCAGTTTTTCTTTTTAAAAATGTTACATAATTCCAGATTTATCTCTTTTTTTAACTGTTCAAAGTTCATCCATTTAACCTGCTGACTACAAGCACAGTAACGGATTACATGTAATCTGGATTATGTAATCAGATTCCAAAAATCAAGTACTCATAATTAGATTATATTACAATTTATAATGCTCATGATCAGATTACAGTCACTTTTTTATGGATTACATGGTTATATATTAATGAAACACTATGTCGTCATCATATCCAGTGAACTTCTGCAACTGTAGATTCTGTAAATCTGGACAAAAATGTGTAAAACCTGAAAGACTTTGGGAGTGTAATGTCACTGTTTTTTTCATGTTCATAATTGTTTATGTAATTCCCAAATGTTTTTGTCAGTCAAACCGCTTTGACATGAAATATGTACTTGAAATACCTCTGAGGATGTTAATATTTAAATAATTTAACAACATATTCACATGTTTACAGTTTGATGTTGCTTAATGGTCAGGTAAACAAATTAAATATTTCTATTTTTAGTATTTCAAATGTTTAAATAATTTACTTCACATTTTTATGATTTAATTAATTATTAGCTTTTCATCAACTCACAAACCCACTGCAGTTCTTACATTAAGCCCAGTTTGGGAAACCCTGGTTTACTATAATGTTTAATGCATTTATGTGTGGATATATATATATATATATATACAGTTGATACAAAACGGGAATACATTTTCTTTCTCTTTGCTTTTTTTTATATCAGCATGGTACGTTTAATGGTCAGTTTAAAATGACTTTAACATTGTAATTGTAAGCTATAGGGCCACATTTAACAATAGCTACATCCATATACACCTAAATAGTCTGTTAGTAATCAGTTTCACTGCTCGATATGATTGAAAAGCCTTCATGAAAACACAGTTTATCCGGTTGAGTTTGATCTAAATCTGGCTGCGTTTACACTTGGCATTAACATGCGATCACTGTGACAGTGTAGCCACTGAATTTGGATTTGCAGGTAAAAAATTGGTTGGGCAGGTGGACAAATTGGGCTGGTTTGGGGTCAGTTTGGCGGTTTTCAACTATATAAATGCATAGGCTAATTGTTTAACAAACAAGCCCAAGTATGCATGTAGCCTACTGCATCCAATCAGTCATCACAATGTTACTAAACACACACACACACACTGCAGAGGCGCTGGTGCTGATGTAGGTCGCCGTAATTTTGCCAAGTAAGACATGTTCCTGGATCAACATTACTGCCCAAAAATATAGACTAAACCCAATCCCTACCCCTAAACCTAAATTTACCCATAATTTATTCCTAAAATCAGTCTAATGATAGCTGATTAACAAGGGTGTACATACGCCTAACTCTGATCGTAAGCCTAAAACAGACATTTCCTGATAAGTTATATCTCAATTCTGATTGGTTGATTGAAATGTTGTTCCAGGATCAACAAGGATGTTTGATCCAGAGGAAAACATTGTACTTGGGTTGTCGAAAGAACGGGTACCGCGATGTAAACGTCGACAGCAGCCTTAGCACGAGGGCTCAAGGGGGGGGGGGCCAGACAGCGTATGTTCATGAGGGAACAGTTTAGCGTGATAAGTGGATAAAGTATCGATTTTGAATAGTATGACTGTCTATTCAAGTAATCACATGCCGAAAGATAAGTTAAAGGTTGGGAGAGTGAATCAATCTCAAAACGGAAGATGTGGAGTGAGATGACAGAAGTCTATCATGCAAAACTCTGAAATCAGAGACATTTGAATAATCAAAAAGCGAACTAAATATCTCTGTACATACGATCATGTCTGTAATCTTTTTTAAACGGTCCAGATGATACATTCTTGAAAACTGCAGAATGATTAATTTTGACTGGGGCAAAGTTTGATATTAGTTCTACAAAATGCACTAATATAGTTCTGTGTAATATTATAGAGCGACACGAAGGTAAGCGCGTTATTGTTGTTGTTATTTTTTTATTTTATTTTATAATTCAGTATGTATCAATGAATTACACAGTTTTGACTGTAATGGTGTGCATGAATGTGTAAAATACCTGCTAATTACGTTTCTTTTTCCTATCACTTATGTTGGGCACTTTTTGCATTTAAACTGGAATATTCTGACTGCTGACATTGAAAATCACGCATGTGTTGTTTCGAGGGTATCGGTAATTTCTTGATTGCCGTTTTGACACTGTCTGCTTGCATATTTTATTCATGTCGGTAGCCTAATTCTCTTTAATGTAAGCTATTGATCCGCTACCTGGGAAATTTATCTACGAAGAGTTATATTTATATTATTTTGTCGTCATTATTTTGTTTTAAGGAGTTAAAAATGGCCCTTGGTAACCTTGATTTACATATTCCATCACATTATTTTGACAGTTTAACGTTTGGGCGTTTTTTTGTGAGCTTTTGGGGTGGAAATCGTCCATCCAATCTGACAACACTGACTGTGATCCGATCAAGTAGATCAGATTATCAGTCAATCAGGACATGACGCGTTTACACTTGGCAACATCAAATGACTTCTCTATCTGGATAACCGATCAGATCTCTCTTCCCATCAATATTTAATAAGTCTTGACCGTTGGGATGAGAGGGGCGGATGGTCGTGACGTCCACCTGCGAATGCAGACACGATGGCTGGATTGCGTACACTGAGATCCGATCACAATGCATCCTTGACTACCTCTGGACCAGGATAACATTTCAATCAGAAGCACGTTTACACTTGTCTTCTGACATTTGTCAGCTTTCATTTGAAAAAAGTCATCAAGACAAAAATGACAATTATACTTATGGTAGCTCAAGTGACATTATAGTGGCAGCTGAATGCAGCATTGTTCATGCACTGAAGTTTTGTTTGGAATGATTAAATGCAAACAGAAATGCGAATTCGATTGCAAAAAAAAAAAAGCAAATTTGTGTCTGATGAAAATTACCTCTTGATTTCTTGCAATGGCTACTTTACTTTTTCACAACTGTGACTTTATAGCTCATAATAGCAACGTTATTTCTTGTAACTGTGACTTTATATCCACTGATTTGACTATTTTTGTAATGTTATTTCTTATAACTGACCAAAGTGACTTTATTTATCAGACTTGTTTTTTTTTTTCAATTGTTGTATTTCACAATGTAACTTAGTTTAATTCCAGCTGCACTGTGGCTGGACCGACATTAGAGAAGCATTAAACCAATATTTCTTCCAGTAATGTGCATAGAACACACAACCATAGGCGCTGGCAATCTACGGCATTATATAAACAGCAGCCGATGTCAACCAAGTGCTTATCATCGCATTTGATATCGAAAATGCTATTAAAACTCTGACTTGTGCATTTGATAATGTCTGTTTTTCTCAAGATCTTGACATGCCATAGTCAGCTGCTCATCCTTCAACCTGTTTCCTCAGGGAACAAGATAGAGAGAACACAGTTAGAAAGTAAGTCAGAGAGGGAGAAACTCAGCTCAGAGACTAAGAGAATGAGAGAGGGAGAGCTGGAAGATACCTCTGTGAAGTCGAAGTGTGACTCACGCTCGCAAGTGCAGCTACAGATGAAAGACTGTCATTCCAAAGTGAGCCGAGGAGAAACTCAGTGGGGAAAAACTCCACAATACTTTTAAATGAATAATACCAATAGAATAGTCCTCCATTTACATTTTTCTCTCAATGTTTTCTGTTTCCGTGGAATAGGAATAGCAGACATACGATTTCTGCAGTGTTTTGTTCACGCGTCAAAGAGGAATCGAATGCGTACCGGGTGTCACTGATGTTCTCTCTCTCTCTGCCATGCTCACTGACTCCCTGCACCCGTCTCTCAGACAGTAAAGGGCAAACAATAAAATCATCTGCAGTCTGTTTGTGTGGCAGTGCAGGAGAACAACAAGGGTCTTTCAAGGTCAGTCAGCTCAAGAGACAAACAGGCTTCTGAAATTGCCTACCTGAGGATGCAGTAGTGGCTGCCTCAGATAAAAACTGCCCTCTGCCTTCAGCATTATTCACAACTAATCCTTTAAACAGATGTATGTGTTGCTTGTATTGGAGGAGATCCAGTCATAGATATGCTAAAACATCTCCAGGGATAGAAGCAATGTTCCCTCTAAGCTGAGCGTGTGCACTTTTTATGTTGCAACCACAGAGAAGAAATAATAGGCCACGCACAGGACAGACGCAAAAATGAGTTGGGAAAGGAATTTGATTGATTTCTAGTAAATGCAAAATAATTGCAATGCTCGGACAAACCTCTATATAGAGTTAGAACCGGTGAATGTGGTTTACAGGTTTCATAGAAAGAGAATGATGTGCGCCAGATCAGTAGCTGTAGAAATCGAATCCTGTAATGGTTGTGGACGAAATGGCTCAAAAACGTCAATGCAAATGCAATGACATGTGAAATAAAACATCAACGTGTTTTAAAGAAGAGTGGCTTGATTAAGTGGTGGAAATAGCGAGCCGGATTGTCTTTTTTTTTTTTTTTTTTTTTTTTGAGAACGGTAACAAAACGAGACATTTACAGTTACACACAGGTGTAGTGTCCAAACTCTACTACATGGGGATGCTTAGATAACTATATACGAATTCACAAGTTCACGTTTTTTGAAAATATTCACTGAAAATATTTGTTTTCAATTATATTATACTACATTATAAACCTAATAAATAATTGACCTCAAAAAGGGAATTTATGACCAATAACTGCTTTTTTAAAATTAAATTATATTATATTATATTACATTGTGCTGTACAGGTCTGATAAAAATAATGTTTTTGCTCAGGTGGCTGAAATGTCCCGCCCAATAGAGAAAAGTTCTTGCTCAAAAAAACAAACAAACAAACAAACAAACAAAAATAGAGGGAACATTGGATAGGGGAGGAAAATAGATCACCTGTGGATTTTCTAATGTTAGTAGGGTTTACAAACAGGCTAGCATTCATTGTAAGTAAGGACATCAAATGCTCTTCCCATAGAGCTAAAATACATTTCCAGATAATATTTTAAATATATTTCAAACTATACCAAACAATGCCCAAAAATAACTGACTATATGATCTAATACAAAATTATTATTATTCCAATAGTGTAACTTGTATTGATTTTTTTTAAATATAATTATTTCTAAATATATATATATTGTACAAATTGATTTTAAAAAAATGCATACCATGTTGCATTATTCACATTGGAAAGATATTTGGACCCTTATTACAAAAGTTAAAATTTACTTGTATTTTTCAATTTTAAAATAAATTTCCTTATGCTCTGATTTTTACAGCATATATTTTGTATATATTATGACCATAAACAGTATATTTTTCTGTATAGTGAGCAGCCTATGAATTTTAAGACAAACAATGTTTTAGATACCTAATTTTAACCAAATTCTAACATCAATCCTAGAATGCACTGCGATGAACTGTGTGACATGTATCCAGTGTGGTATGGGTGACGTGAGGGAAATGTTGATTTAAAAAGTATAAATAAAAAAAGTTTCAAATAAGTTCCAATTTAAAAAATTGAATTTACGCAATATTTGTATTATGTATGTTCTAACTATCATATTTATTTATTTATTGCATGGAGTTTCTTCCTATGTAGCGCTTTCCCAAATCACCACTTAAAATGTAATTTAATTGCTACTTTAACAAGACATAAAGGGGATGTTCAGCCAAAAATTTTAATTATGCCATAATTTATTCATCCTCATGTAATTCCAAACCAGTATAACTTTCTTCTGCAGGAAACCATTTTTGGTTAGACTTCTATTGTTAAAAAATAAATAAATTATCAAAATGTCATGAGCTGGGTTTGCTTCTCTGTTTCTCTCTCACACACACATACACACTCTATCATGCACACACCCATGCTCATTCTAGCTCTCATCTCCACCTGTTTGTCATCACAATCAGCGTGTGTGCTGCTTTGCGGGGACACCTGTTTCCACTGATCTATTAGTCACTCTATTTCTAGTGGTTGGGCTCACTGTTCTCTGTCGGATTATTGTGTGACATGCATACGGTATTGTTTGGCCGTTCATGTCGATACTATCAGAGTTCTGACCATGTCTTGTCTTGCTTAGTGTGCTGTGCTCGTCTTAGTGTTCTCTCTGCCCGGTGGCTGCTTCCAGTGAGCCCAGCCCATACGAGCTCTCTCCAAGACGGGAGTCCTCGGAACCAGACCATCCCCGGTCGATTTGTGTTTCATTGTGTTTCATCCAGTTCTGTGTCATCGTACGACAGACTGCCTTGTTTTGTGTCTTCAATAAAGAGACTGATTCTAACGGACTGTTTTTGCACGTGGATCCTTTACAGCACCCCTGACAGAATAATCCGACCAAGGATGGATCCAGCAAGGGAGGAACCTATCCGATCAGCGGTGGAGATTCAGGGAGTCATGCTCGGCAGACATGAGGAGGAGTTGTCCGCCACCCGTCACACAGTGGAGAGTTTGACCGCACAGGTGACAGATTTATCCTCTCATCTTCTACAGCTCTACCGAGAACCCACAACGTATTACGGCCGACATCCACCTTCTGAGCCGCGTGTTAACAACCCCCCCTGCTATGCCGGTGAGCCCACTGAATGCAGAGCTTTTCTGACTCAATGTGAGGTTGTCTTTTCTCTCCAGCCTCAGACTTATGCGGGAGATTCTGCCCGGATCGCCTTTGTACTTTCGCTGCTCACGGGGCGAGCTCGCGAATGGGGAACCTCCGCTTGGGAGGCACAGACTCCTTGCTGTAGTCGTTTCGAGCTCTTCAAGGAGGAGATTATCAAGATATTCCACCGATCCGTTTTCGGTCGCGAAGCTGCGCACCTTCTCGCTGTGCTTCATCAGGGCAGAAGGTCTGTCGCTGATTTCGCCATTGAGTTCCGGACACTGGCGACCACATGCGAGTGGAATGAACCTGCTTTGGACGCTCGCTTTCTGGAGGGACTGAATATGGACCGCCGACACAGCTGGATGAGCTTATTGAACTGGGCACTCGTTTGGACAGGTGCTTCGAGCAGCGGAGGCAGGTTCGAGCTTCTAGTTCAAGACCACCATAGACTCTTACACCAGCTGTGGAATATTCTCCTCTCAGATCTTATCCTGAGCCAATGCAGCTGGGGGGTTCGCATTTCTGTGGAGGAAAGACAACGGCGGATTCTGAACCGCCTCTTCCTCTACTGCGGCGCGGCCGGGCATTTCGCCTCTTCGTGCGTGTTAAAAGCCAGAGCTCGCCAGTAGAGGGAGGAGTACTGGCGAGCGCAACTGTCATCCCCTCTTCACCCAGGTCTCATATGACGGTCTCTGCTGTTCTTCGATGGGCTGGTTTTTCCATTGCGGGCCCAGCACTCATTGATTCGGGGGCAGAGGGCAATTTTATTGATGAGAGATGGGCTAGAGAACGGGGGATCCCTCTGCTGGATTTGAAGGACACTACCACCGTTGTTGACCTAGATGGGAGGGTACTTTCTTCAGTTCACCGTATCACCAGCCCGGTGAGCCTTACCGTCTCAGGAAATCACAGAGAGACTATTTATTTTTTTGTTTTCCAGTCCCCGTTGACCCCCATCGTTCTTGGGCATCCATGGCTTACTCGGTACAACCCTCAGATTGACTGGGTTAAGGGTTCTATTCACTCATGGAATTTATCGTGTCATGTCAACTGTTTGGTGTCTGCTGTCCCTACTGTTTCCTCTGTGTCTGTGTTTCAGGAGGAGCCTGGTGAACTGTCGGGAGTTCCGGGGGAGTACCACGATCTCCGAGCGGTCTTCAGCCGTTCCCGGGCTACCTCCTTGCCGCCCCATCACCCCTATGACTGCAGCATAGAGCTCCTTCCAGGCACCATGCCACCCCGCGGTCATTTATACTCGCTCTCGGCGCCCGAGCGAGAGGCTCTGGAGAAATACCTCACAGAGTCTCTCGCCGCGGGAATTATCGTTCCGTCCTCCTCACCTGCCAGTGCAGGGTTCTTCTTTGTAAAAAAGAAGGATGGGTAATTGCGTCCCTGTATCGATTATCGGGGGCTGAACGGCATAACAGTCAAGAATCGCAATCCCTTGCCTCTTATGTCGTTGGCCTTCGAGATCTTACAGGGCACAAGGATTTTCACGAAGCTAGACTTACGCAATGCTTACCACTTGGTACTTATTAAGGAGGGAGACGAGTGGAAAACGGCGTTTAACACCCCTACTGGCCACTTTGAGTATCGGGTTTTACCGTTCGGGCTGGTCAGCGCCCCCGCGGTTTTTCAGGCCTTAGTTAATGACGTCTTGAGAGATATGCTTAATGTCTTTGTGTTTGTGTATTTGGACGACATTCTTATCTTTTCACCTTCTCTTCAGGTACACGAACAGCATGTCCGCCGAGTTTTGCAGCTTTTGCTCGAGAACCGCCTGTTTGTTAAGGCAGAGAAGTGCATGTTTCATGCCCAATCCGTCATGTTTCTCGGTTCGGTGGTTTCGGCGGAGGGGATCAGCATGGACACTGACAAGGTTCGTGCTGTCATTGATTGACCCATTCCAGATTCTCGAGTTGCGCGCCAGCGGTTTCTGGGTTTGCTAATTTTTACCGCCGGTTTATCCGTAACTTTAGTCAAGTTGCCACTCCTCTTACTTTCCTCACCTCGTCCAAGACTCGATTTGCTTGGTCCGAGGCTGTGCAGAGTGCGTTCGATCGGCTCAAGGGATTATTCACCTCTGCGCCCATCCTTATTACCCCTGATCCAGAGAGACAATTTATTGTTGAGGTTGATGCCTCCGACGTCGGGGTAGGAGTTATATTGTCGCAACGCTCTTCCCTTGACGAGAAGGTTCATCCGTGCGCTTTCTATTCGCATCGCCTTTCGCCCGCTGAGAGCAGCTACGACGTCGGTAACCGAGAACTTTTGTTGATCCGTCTGGCGCTAGGTGAATGGCGACACTGGCTTGAGGGAGCCAGTGTGCCATTTATAGTCTGGACGGATCACCAGAATCTGGAGTACATCCGCGCCGCTAAGAGACTTAATACACGTCAGGCACGGTGGGCACTTTTTTTCGGCCGCTTTGATTTTTTGATCTCGTTTAGACCCGGTTCTAAGAATCTCAAGCTGGATGCTCTCTCACGTCAGTTTGGCTCGTCAGGGGGTCCCTCGACCAACGAGAGCATTTTACCTCAGCGTTGTGTGGTCGGGGCGGCCGTCTGGGGAGTGGAACAGGCAGTGAGGAGAGCCCTTGTTCATGTCACGAGGCCACCTCGCACTCCTGAAGGAACGTCATTCGTTCCGGAGGCCGTTCGTTCGGCAGTTCTTCGCTGGGGTCATTCGTCCAAATTGGTGGCACACCCGGGAGTTAGGGGTACATTGGCCGCGATTCGTCAACGGTTTTGGTGGCCCACTAGAGAACGCGATGTTCGGTGCTTTGTTGCTTCTTGTCATGTCTGTGCCCAGACTAAGTCTAGTAACACTCCACCGGCAGATCTTCTTAGGCCCCTCCCCATTCCATCACGTCCGTGGTCTCACATTGCGTTGGATTTTGTGACTGGTCTTCCGTTATCGGCTGGTAATACGGTCATCCTTACCGTTGTGGACCGGTTCGAAGTTGTTTTTTGAAGTTATTTTCAAAACCTGTTTACGTTGTGGACTCATTTTATTCCTCTCCCAGGATTACCGTCCGCCCGTGAGACCGCTCAGGTTATGGTAGATCACGTTTTCAAGATCCATGGTCTTCCTTCGGACATTGTGTCTGACAGAGGGCCGCAGTTCGTCTCTCAGTTCTGGAGGGAATTCTGTCTTCAGATAGGGGCATCCCCCAGTCTGTCGTCAAGATTCCATCCACAGACCAATGGACAAGCCGAAAGGACCAATCAGATTCTCGGTCAGATGTTGCGTAGCTTGACCTCGCGGACCCCCGTGTCGTGGTGCGACCAACTGTCCTGGGCGGAGTATGCCCATAATTCTCTGCCCTCGTCCGCCTCAGGGTTATCTCCGTTCGAGTGTTGTCTCAGTTATCAACCCCCACTATTTACATCCCAAGAGGCCCAGTCCTCTGTTCCCTCTGTAGAGGCATTTATTCAGAGATGTAAGCGTACCTGGAGGAAGGTGAGATCAGCTTTGTGTCGTACCAGTGCACGTACACGTCGAGCCGCCAATCGTGACCGGGTTAGGGCTCCAAGATATGTTTGTGGTCAGAAGGTGTGGCTCTCCACCCGTAATTTGCCTATTCAAGAGGGTTCTTGCAAACTGCGGCCCCGCTTTATTGGGCCCTTTACCATTGTTAAGGTTCTCAGTCCGGTGGCGATCAGACTCAAATTGTCCCATCAGTTGCATCGTGTTCACCCGGTCTTTCACGTATCCTGCGTCAAACCTGTTATTCGCGCTCCCACCCATCCCCCCCTTCCTCCTCCTCCTATTGACGAGGAGGCTTCTGTTTACAGAGTCCGTAAGCTTCTTGACGTTCGTCCTCGAGGGCGCGGTCACCAGTTTTTGGTGGATTGGCAAGGGTACGGTCCTGATGAGAGGTGTTGGATTCCGCCCCGGGACGTCCTGGATCGCTCGCTGATCGAGGACTTCTACCGTTCTCACCAGGCTTCTTCCTCGGGAGCGCCTGGGGGCGCTCGTTGAGGGAGGGGTACTGTCATGAGCTGGGTTTGCTTCTCTGTTTCTCTCTCACACACACATACATACTCTATCATGCACACAACACCTCAGGCACACCCATGCTCATTCTAGTTAATCTCAACCTGTTGTCATCAACAATCAGGTGTGTGCTGCTTGCGTTTTCCTCTTCTCTTTTTTTTGCGAGGAAACCTGTTTCCACTCTGATCTATTAGTCACTCTATTTCTAGTGGGTGGGCTCACTGTTCTCTGTCGGATTATTTTGCGACATGCATACGGTATTGTTTGGCCCTTCATGTCGATACTATCAGAGTTCTGACCATGTCTTGTCTTGCTTAGTGTGCTGTGCTCATCTTAGTGTTCTCGGTGCCCGGTGGCTGCTTCCAGTGAGCCCAGCCCATACGAGCTCTCTCCAAGACGGGAGTCCTCGGAACCAGACCATCCCCGGTCGATTTGTGTTTCATTGTGTTTCATCCAGTTCTGTGTCATCGTACGACAGACTGCCTTGTTTTGTGTCTTCAATAAAGAGACTGATTCTAACGGACTGCCTTTGCACGTGGATCCTTTACAGCACCCCTGACACAAAATATCATCTTTGAAGTTTCAAAAGGTTTGGAATGAATGATGACAACAAAATATTTTTTTTTTTGGTGAACTATCCCTTTAAGATTCTGCCTCAGAAGGCAGCTGTCTATGTAGGCAGTAGACAGCGAGGTAGCTCACTAGGTTTTGGAACCCTAAGCTCACCTCAAACTGTGAGATGGAAATCAATTGCATTCGAAAGGATTAGGCTGTATGTGAATAGTTTAATGGACCAAATGTTTTCCTGTGGTATCTTTGAAGGGTTATTGAAATAGTTCCGTGTCTGTCTGCTGTTTTCTAAATGACTTTGATGCCAAGCATGCTGTGGTTTGTTTTTCTGCCTGTTCTCATAATGGAGGAGATGTTTTATACAATTGGAGCAACCACACTGTGGCTTTAGTGGGCTGTTGCTGCCCAACAGATTTTGATGAGTATGTTCAAGCTCCCCAGGAGAAATATTGGACTGGCTCTAAAGTGCGCTACAAAATAAGGGAACCGGAGACAGAACCATTTCAAAAATGTTTTTGATCCACTTCTCCCTCTTGGGGTTGTCTGCTGGTAATAAGGGAAACAGAAAATCAATCCGACACAAAATACAGAGTGCTCAACAAGATGTATTTTCTTACTTTTCCTACCTTTTTCACAATTACACAGAGCAGCGCCTCACTAACAAAGGTATTTGTTGGGAAAATGACTGTTTTCCTCGCCATATCTGTAAGCCTGAAATAATTCAACAGAAAGGAGAGGGGAAGACTGTTGGCTGCGGCTTGAGACATTGACACGACCGAAATCTCCTCAGAAACAACAGCTTTCAATGCCCCTTCTCCCCTGATAATTATGAAAGCCAAGGAAAGAGGTGGAGAGAGCGAGAGAATAGCAGCAGTGGTCACTGAGAAAAGAGTGAAAATGAGCATGAGGAAAGGCAGCAGCTGGTTTGAATAGATTGCGTGTAGGATGAATTAAAAAGTTGAACCCTTCCCGAGCCATATTCAGATGTCTGGCGCGCTGTGATTAATCATGCACGTCAGGATTCGCAATCCCCTTTTCAATGAAAAACAAATGCAGAGACAGTACATTCCTGTTTACACGAACACAATACCAAAGCCAAAGTGGGCAGCAGGGGACGGAAGGGATGCGTTACAGATAGAGTCGCCCAAAAGCTTTGTGTCTATTCACACACGTTTTTTTAATTTAACCAGTCGGAGAAATTATAAATATTAGACGAGTTTTAGTGTAGCTTTTGCATCTGAGAATTATTTTACTGAATTGGGGTACAGCTTTGTTAGTGGAAGTAGTTTTTTTATGGTCAAAAAGAACAAGCAACTACAAAACTGAATTACACTCTTTAAAATGAATGTTCCAATTTGTTTTTTGTTTTTTTGCAGTGATGCCTTAGAAAACCCAATTTGGGTTGCCCAAAGAACCGGTCAGTGAACGATTTTTTTTCTTAGTGTGAAGAACATCTGAAGAATCTTTTGGTGTTAAGGTTTCTTCATGGAACCATAGATGCCAACACATTCTTAAAAATAAAGGTTCCAAAAGGGTGTTTTTGCAGCGATGCCATAGACGAGCCATTTTTTGTTTCTCCAAAGAACCACAGCCTTTCAGTGAAAAGTTCTTAGTGTGAAGAATGAGAAACTTTTCCACTATAAATAACCTTTTGTGCACTGGAAAGGTGGTTCTTCATAGATGCCAATAAAGAACCTTTTGTTTTTAAGTGTAAGATACTTTATTCACTTTTTTGTGTTTCAGAAATAGAAAATGTCTTTAATTCTCAGAATGTGTGAATCTGTGTAAAGGCCAATTCACACTGCACTGACAAATGCCAAATGATGCCAAATGACAACAGACACGTTCGTTGAGTTTTGTCAGATCAGTGTGTTACTGTTGGCACTGGTCAGCGCTTGTTGATTCAACATGTTCAGTCAGTGTTTGTTGGCTCTTGGAGCATCTGAGGAGTGACGTACTGTACTCGGTCTGGTCTGCGCCTGTCGGTGGGGTGTGAATTGGTCTCAGTCTTAAAGTCTTTAAGGGTGTATTTCACCCCAAAATGAAGATATGATCATCATTTACTCACCCCTTATGTTGTTGCAAACGTATTTAATGTAAAAGTAATTTTTTTGAAGAATGCATGTGCTTGATGGCCTCAAGTAAATTTTTTCAAAAATATAGGCCAACTTTTCAATATACTTTACTTTTTTAGTCACGTCTGATTTGTAAAGTAATCATTCTGAAAATCTCATGACACAATTGTTCTTTTTTTTTTTTGAGTGAATTATCCCTTAAAAAAGTTAACAATAAAAGCTAAATGTAAACCTCCAGAAAACTTAGATCTATAAACAAATCCGTCAATCTCTATTTCCAGACATAATCAAGCAACTTGAAATTTAACCATTTTCCACAAGGTAAAGTGCAAATCAGTTTCATCCATTATGCCACTGCCACCGTCTCCCTGAGGCCATTGGTTTTTTTCTTAATGAACAGCGTGTCACATTTCTCGACGCTGTGGCAAAGAGCTGATCTAGTTTGAGAAGCATTGAGAAAGTCAAGAGCCAGCAACATTGGGAGAGAGGAGAGAAAAGTGTGTCATCAGCATAAAAATAGAAGCCTGCTAACGAATTCCTAATCATATCCTCCGTTTCCTCAAGGGGACATGCTAAGGAGGTTAACACACAGACTCTTAAATGAGAATTTCAGGCACATTAGCCTCAGATATTATTTCTTGCCATTTTAGGGGCTGTAAGCATTATTGATCACTGAACTCACCTCCATATTCTGAAACCATATTGGTCTATTGTGTAGAAGACCTACTTGAGCATCAGGACTTGGCAGTGATCAAATCTTAGGAAAGAAAAGATGATTAGAAATAGAGGAAATTATGTGGTGTAGTGTGCCATTTCTACTGCTTTGATGATAGCCGATTTTCTTGGACATCATCCAGCAAACTATGAGGCAGACCTTCAGCGTGCAGCACAAATCTCTATATACTGAGACATTCAATTCAAATGGAAGATGAGCTATATGAGATTCATATGTGTTGGGAGAGACACTAGTGACTTTCTCGCTATATATATATATATATATATATAATATCTATATATTCAGATAAAAGTAAAAAGCCATTATTTGATTCCTATCAATTTGATTACCACAACAGGATTCTTTGGTTCGTTCGGATTCTTTGATGGATCACAATGTACTGTTCAAAAGTTTGGGGGTCAGTATCTTCTTTTTTTTCAAAAAAAAAATTAATACTTTCATTGAGCAAGGATATGTTAAAAGTGATAGTAAAGACTTACATTGTTAAACAAATTTCTTATTTTAAATAAATGCTGTTCTTTTTATCTTTATATTCACCAAAGAATCCTGAAAAAAAAGATCCCAAACTGATAATAAATAGGTTTATTATAACGATTTATCTGAAGGGATCCTGTTGCCCTTAAGCCTGTAGTAATTGCTGATGAAAAGCAGGCTTTTATATAAATATATCATATAGTTTATAGTATATATTCGGCGTGTGTGTAATCTATTCGTAATCCATAATTCTCATAATAAAAATATAAATCAATAAATAACCATGGGAATAGATGCTAATTGACACATGGTGACTTAATAAAAACACATTATGTTTAATACTCACCCAGCTTAAAGATAATAAACTTTTTTGCTGCAGCCTGAATGAAGCGGACACAATTTTTTTTGGGTGTTTTGTATCAGCGGTATTTACTCTGTGCAAATTAATATACATCCAAGTGAGAAAGATATAACACCAAACATACCAGAAAAAACTAAAAAATATAAAACCAGGAATCTCTGAGTTTAGAAGCACCCCCCTTTTGTCAGTATTTTTTTGAACCACCTTTTGCTTAATTACAGCCTTTAGTCTGATGGGATATGTCTCTACTAACTTTCCACATCTAGACTTTGCAATATTTGCCCACTCTTCTTTGCAGAACTGCTCAAGTTCAGTTAAATTTGATGGTGACAGCTAGTGGACTGCAGTGTTCAAGTCATTCCACAGATTCTCAATGGGGTTTAAGTCTGGGCTCTGAATACGCCATGCAAGGACATTCAACCTTTTTCCTTACCCACGTGTGGTCAGTTATGTGTCTTTGGGTCTTGTTCATGTTTGGAAGTTAACCTTTTCGATGCAACGTTCTGGCAGTGGGCTGGGCAGCAGATTTTCCTCAAGAATTTCCATTTTTCTTTCTATCCTGACAAGTGTTCCAGTCGCTGCTGCAGAGAAACACCCCCATAACAGGATATTACCACCTCCATGCTTTACTGTAGGAATGCTGTTATTTGGATTGTGAGCTGTATTGGATTTCTGCCAGAAATATCGTTTGGTGTTGAGGCCAAATAATTAAATTTTAGTCTCATCTGCCTCTGAATCTTCAAGGTGCTTTTGGCAAAGCTCAGTCGTGACTGCAAGTGGCCTTTCTTGAGGATTGGCTTTTATCTTGCAACCCTCCCATACAAGCCACATCTGTGAAGAATTTGTGATATTGTTGTCACATGCACACACAATGACCACTCTTTTTGACATCACAAATTCCTGCAGCTGCTGCTCAGAGTTGCTAGGCCTGTTGGAGCCTCTTGGATGCGTTTCATCAGTTTGGAGCGACGTCCTGATCCAGGGAGGGGCTGTGTTGTACCAAATACCTTCCACTTAATAATAGACTTCACTGTGCTTCTAGGCATTGATAAAGCCTTTGAATTTTTAGTTTTTGTATCCATCTCCTGACTTGTGCCTGTCCACAACTTTATCCTGGAGATCTTTTGACAGTGCCTTGCCACCTATAGTTGATTGTTTGCTTCAGTTGCACTACCAAGGACTGAAATGCTCCAGGAAAGCTCTTTTCATGCTGAGTTAATCAAAATGACCACAGCTGATCACAGTTGAAAGTCAAATGGCTTTGTGTGCCATTGAGAAGGTGATTAGCTGCACCTGATTGAGTTTACAAGTCATATTTAGGAGGGGGGTGCTCCTCTTTTTCCAACTCAGGATTCTGTTTTTTTTTTTTTTTTCGACATGTTGTGTTATATCTTTCACTATGGGACGTTATAAGTTGCTTGAGTAATACAGCTGGATAAAATAAAAACTGTGTCCATCTTCATTTCAGGCTGCAAAGCAACAAAATGTGATTATTTTAAAGGGGGCTCATTCTTTTCTATGCCTACTGTAGTGTAATGTATAGTCACAACAAACATGGAAGTTGGTACCCTTGCAGTGGTAAGAAAACATACACACACACAGGACAACACACCCACACACACACACACATGATGGGTTTCCATGCTTTAAGGGAAATTTGGCGTAATGGTTTTTCTGCTGTGCAAACATTATTTTCTATCACCCTACACCAAAACTTACCCCTCACAGAAAAAATTCTGCATTTTTAGATTTTCAAAAAACTTAATTCTGTATGATTTATAAGCTTGTTTCCTCATGGGGACCAAACAATGTCCCCCGTGCCAAGGACGATTTTTTGGATTTGCAATGCATATTAGACACGAGGGTCTAAACGAGGATACCAACACCACACACACAATAATTCACATGAGCGAGTAGTGCATGAGGTGTGTAGCCGTCATGCAGATGCGCCATTGGATCTCCTCAAAGACGATATATAACTGGGCTTTCAATGTCCAACCGACAAATCGGTGCCAGCGATATAGTTAGATGTGCTGAACAAGTAATGAATGTGAATTTAGGTATCATAAGATCCTGGTTGATTATTCCGCATGTGCCGTCACACCTTTTGAGTCCGCAGGATCATGGGCTTCGTTTCTTGCCTATCTGGCTCGAAAGCACAGACCACAGCAACAACAGGAGGATTGTTGAGAAAAATCATATTCTAATGAGGGACTGTAGATTTGTGCCCGTGGGCATGTGAACAACTGCTGGTTTTAAAAAGTGCACTCTCATTTTACCCTCAGACCTAGATGTGAGTGTTAGAGAAAGCCACATACGGGAAACTTAGATGGGAAGAGAGGCGGGCAGATGCCTAACTATCGCACAGACAGCACATCAGATTCAGCATTCAACACTGGGATATAGAATTTCACAGTGCTTAAATTGCATTGAAGCATCACTGCAATGCTGCTATATGCATTTATTAAATGCACACAAAACTGTACATTCACAAAGCCATTATCAAAGTAATTTGCTTATCTTTAATTTCAACCTCAATTCAACAGTATTGAAGAACACAGGCTGAATTCGATAAACGCTGAACATGTGTGGAGATAAAAAGTGGTTGATGTGTTTGCTTGCCTGTAATTCTTTAACTGTCTCAGTGGTGTTACTCGCTCATAACTCTGTCTGATATCTGCACTGGTACAGTCAGCGTATCTTTGTGGTTTTATTTTAGCACATGCTGCTGCTATTCTTTAGTGTGTGTGCTCAGCATTGTTGGGCTGAAATAAGGTTACTATTACAGGCCAGATTCATGAAATTGTATGAGCGGTCCTAATCCAGAAATAGAGGAGTATGCAAGCCCAGCATAAAGGATATCCCTGAAGCCCCGAGCTGAGAAAGACAGGAAGAAATGACAGCCATGTGACAGAAAACAAAGCTCAATAATATGTGAACAGAGTTGATTGTTGCATCTTTGACTAACAGCAAAGGAAACACCAGTGCAAAAACCGTATAGTTCCATGGTACTCTTGGAATACACTTGATTTTATTTTAATTATGATGTTGCAAAATAAAGCCAACTATCGATTCCCATGTTATATTTACAGTAAACCGTGAGCGGCTTGGCAGCGTGTCAGTTGCGGCCAGTAAATGCACGAAATAATATAGTGAACCTGTTTCAGCATTACGGAAGGGCAATTGGATGAATGGCCTGGGTAAATATATAACAGCCTCCTTTTTTAATCCCGGAAGATAGTCTTACGCATATGAATTCTGAGCAGTGTTTACCGTGAAAGGATCTGAGCCAAACGTAGGAACATTTAGCACTGTTAACCATAATGGTCATATTGTGCACCAATCCTTTTCTTATATTTACCATTTTTTCAATAAGCATTCCAGTCTATATGTCAATAATAAAATCTTACTGTAATGTAATCAGATTAGCACGCATGCTTTATCCAAAGGCCTTCAAATGAGGAGAAAATAGACACGCACCTCTACAACAACAGGATAGGAGGGGAAGCCAACAAGTCTACAAGTGCTGGACACTCGCAAGTTTTTTGACATAAATTAGAAACCAAACTAAGAATAGATTGGGTCCGGGATTGCTAGCGCGAACTGATCACAGAGTCAGAGACGAAGAGATCGGAGCGAAGGATTGAGAATCCCCATAGTAGTTCTTAATCATCTCAGGAACACCGAACCCACTTAGCAAGGGTAACCTACGGCCATTCCAATAACAATGACAGTAGTAAGAATGGGCACCCTTTCAATAACCCGTATGCTGACGAGGAATATGGCACTCATGTGAACATCCTCCTTCGGTTCCACCTCTTTTCCCCATCTGCGCATGTCCTCCCCAAAAGTTATGTCCCCCTTTTATTTCTTTTTCCAGCGCTCCTTGACTTCTTCTTTCTTCCTCCATACTTTCGTCCTTTGCCCATTCTCGGTTCTCCTTCTTCTTTCCATTCTATCCTCCGTCGTTCTTCTTTCTTTCTTTTCCCCTCTGTCCTTT
>JADLZN010004085.1:68767-87856 GCA_018155175.1 Sinocyclocheilus anophthalmus
AGAAAGTGAGCATAAGTTACTCTGAAAGGTGACCTGCGGAGGAGTGTGTGTTGTGTCAGGAGTCAGTGTGAGGTTAAAAGTGATGAGGAAGTGGTCTGAGGTGTGCAACAGAGTAACTAACGTGTTGTCAGTGTGTTGTCAGCAGTAGCTTGTGTAGATAAGGTCCAATTGGTTACCTGGGGTGTGTTTCCCGTACGACGACATAACTCACTGATTAACCACCATAGTACGATGCATTGTTGTGGAAACAAACAAGCCAGTCACAACTGTTTCCCGAACACAGTCACACACACATGTGGTGGAGAAATAACGTCTGCTAATTAATTGATTCGAGATCTCTGAGATGCTGCTGTATTGAACATGGCACCTGATGACTAATTTACTATGTTTTGTTCCTTGTCATTTCGCTTTATTTGATGTTTGATTCATTTCCTCTTACATCATACTACGGGGTTCCCTAGGCATTTATGCACATGCACACTCTTCAAAAATGGAGCTTACTGAGGACACGCTAAAATATATAGATTAAGATGTATATATATTTAAATAGAATGGAAGATATAGATTGTACTGCATGTTAGCTTGCTTATTATGCCCAAAAGCACAATTTATTTAAGTCCATATGTCTTACTTACAAGAAACTATGCTTCTAACCACAGGTCGAGAGCTGTAGTTCCTACCACGTAAGTTTGCGACACTGTTTGCGAATGTTCGTTTGAACTGTGATTTCAGGAAACACCAAATCATTGAACTATGTTGGTAACAACGGAACTTGCGACCATAGTTGGCTAACGATGCTTTTGGGAAACGCACCCATGATTTGTGAGTAGCCGTAGTAGACACTCGCTTGAGGTCAAATAAGGCAAGCAGAGTGATGAAGCCACAGTAAATACAAATAAGGCTCTGATCAGACAAAGCGTTTTTTGCAGTAAGAGGCACCTTTATTGTTAATTGTTTTGTATTGGCAGTGAGTGTTTTGCACGCTGTTTATGTGCCCCGGGCGTCTCACTTTTTAACCGCCTGCTGCACCTCGCATTTTTGTAGGAGTGCTCTGAGCGCCTGAAGTTGAAAAAAAAAAACTCTGCAGATAAGTGCCCGAAGTCATTTGCATTTTTTCCCCCATAGTTCAATCGAATGAATAGAGAGGCTGGCCTTCCGTTGTGGTGACGGAAGTCTGTTGCTTGGAACATTTGGAGACTGCAATAATGGAGGAGAAACTTGTGGTGGCTGTCGCGGGTTACCCAGAGCTGATTTTTTTTTTTAAGTTTCTGCTAATATGATTGTAAACATAACATCAAACCAAAGATTTTAGAGTGCTCGCACTATAATCCTTGATTCGACTAACAGGATAGCTGATTCGGTGGTTGCCTAGCAACATTTAAAAAAAAATGCAACACTGCTCTTTTCTAAATATCTTTTTTTTTTTAAGTTTGGCCAGAGAGGGTTAAAGTTCCGAGTTTAGCTCAGGAGTGCTCCAGTTCAAATGTCCATACAAGGAGGCCACAGTTTCCGAGTTAGGCTTATGGAGGGCCTCTAAAGAGTGCATTCTCCCCAATACAGAAGGTAGAAGGGGTCCATCCGTGGAGGCTGGGCCAAGTAAAAAAGTGAGGGCTCCCCGAGCTCCCTGTTCCGCCATGGCCCCCTGAACTGTCTGCTCCGTCATGGCCTCCTGAACTGTCTGATCCGCCATTGTCTCCTGAACTGTCTGAGCCGCCTGGCTTCTGCGTCCCTGGTCCGCCATGCTCCTGAGTTCTGACTCCGCCATGGCCTCGAACGTAGACCGCCATGGCGCCCAAACTACGATCCGCCTGGTTGCCCGAGCTCCTGCTCCGCCATGGGCCCTGGAGGCCTACTCCGCCCTTGAGTATTCCAGTGTTCCAGCCTGCACAGAGCCTCCAGAGAGCCACCCCCACTCCATGGTGGAATGTACGGCGCAGGATGCGCCTTCGGGAAGGGGGAAGTAATGTCAGATTGTTCGTGTTGGTGTGTGTGCTGCTATCACTGTGTTTCCATGCACTTATTTAGTTTAAGTTCCTGCTCACTGATTAGTTCATTATTTGTTTCCAGCTGTGTTTAGTTAATTATCCTTGTTTCCCTGTGTACTTAAGTTCTAGTCTGTTCAGTCTGTCTCTGTCGGATCTTAAACGTCTATGCTGTGCTACATTTTGGGTTCCTGCCTGCACTGTGACTCCACTTCTGAAGTTCATTAAAATCTCCTTGTTAATGTACTCCACGTCTCCTCGTACGTTTGCACGCCTTCTGTAGGCAACTGTGAAACACGTGACAATTCACTTGGAGCTGTCGGCACCATTGGAGTCTGGACTATCACCCCACTATCAAAGCTAAACATAGCCCAATACATCTGAGGAGTCAGGTGGTATAAGTTGTAGCTATCAGGAAAACTTCAGTCAAAAGTTGTAATTATGAGTATAACGTTATCACGTTAATTATGATGTGGCGTGAACGCACCTGTAGCTCTCAGAAAATTCCCAGTTCACAAGATAATGTTTTATTAACAAAGTTCGGGAGGAGCACGTTCAGATGATTAACCTTATTAACACGAGAGGAGCACAATCAGTAATCAACAGTCCACAAGACAAGAGGTGTATCTATATACACACCGCAGATGTACCTCTGTTCCCGCCAGTTTTCAGCAATCCCTTCCACCATCATTACAACTATTTCCGTTCCTAACCTGTAGGGGGGGTACTTTGGGTTCGGGCCAAAATTCAGAGCTCGGAGCCCTCCCCTCAGACAGCACACCAAAAATGCATAACCTTGACTCTTGAAACCTGTTATTATATGTAAGTGTGAACTCGTGAATTGTAATTACGAGTTGTAGGATGACGTGAATACTTTTTACAAGATGGTATTTCGTAATCGTGGTAATTGCGATGTGCCGTGAATACACCTTAATCAAAACAATGTTTCCTAGCAACGACAACCACGCTAAAATCTAATGAGAAAAGAAACAAAACACTTACAAGTTGCTGTCCTCTTCTGTTGCTCCACTGCTTCTTCTAACAAGTACTTGCAAACATGATAAATAAGTACTTTACCTGGCTATAATAAATATTTAATAGTAGTCAGATTTTTTTTTTTTTAACCAAGTAATAGAGTTAGCTCTAGGCTATTTATGGTTCCCAAGTAAAAGCAAGTTAAGGCATAAAGAAATTGCACTTTGTGCATTTTCATTTATAAAGTTTACACTTTAGTCATTTATATTTACAGACTTGAATTATAATTTTAGATATGTCCATTAAAATATTGCTTTATCCTTGGGCTTATTTGATAATTATTTGTCTAAATTATTTATCTATTTTTTGTTATTCGTTATTAGACATTAGATTAGATAAGAAATTTGGCTTTAAGCACATTCTTAAAATGCCCAGCTAACAAAAATATTTTCCAATAATGTTTTGCTACCAATCCAATTAATTTACGAATAGTGATTTCTGTACATGGCAAACGTCAGCAAGTATTTATGACACGCGAAGAAGCATAAATGTTCCTTTCTTCCAAGTCATGTAAAGTCTCTCTCTCTTCTCTCTCTCTCTCTCTTATATATATATATATAGTATATATATATTTTTTTTTATCTGTATATATACTTATTTTATTGGTGATATGCTTTAGAACCTGTTTATGGCTTTAGAACTTGAAAGGAATGATATGTTGTTTAAGCTCATCTCAAAATAATGAAATATTTTGGCTGCATACAACACATTTTTGGTCTTTGATATTAAAACATTTTGGGCTTATATGATACACTTCCTCCTACCTCACCAGTCCCAGACAGGTATCTGTGCACTCTTAATGAAGTTTTAAGTTAATTCTGAACACAGTACAGGGTCTAGTAGCATGCAACAATAAAACTACTTTCACAACCTAATACTGATGCATTTAAAGCCATGTTTATGAGCTAGCAAAGGCTGTATAGTTGGAGAAAATCTTCATTATATCTAGGTGGCAGGCTCTTTTGCTATCTTTTAAATCCCTGGAGTGAAATGAACAGGAACAGCTACACTGCTTAATGCAACGTAGCCTAGCAACAGAAATTGCTACGACTTCAGGAACACTCTCTCATATTTATGTTTACATGAGAGAATGATTCGTATGTCAAGCTGATGGGTCCTAATGTCTCCAAGTCCCGTAGGAGTGCCCCTTCACTCGCTCTCTCCTCTCTCTCTATTTCTGCTTTTCTTCTATCCTACTTTTTTTTGTTTTGTTTTGTTTTGTGCTTCTTTGATCCTCAAAACATATCGACTGCTAGTGACTTAAAAACATGTACGATTCAATCAGGCATTATTTCTGTAAAACATGATCAATTACTTTAGTATTCATCACTTCATTAGATTTACATTATAGATTTATTATTATACATCACAAATATACCATAAAATCTATTAAAGGGTTAGTTCACCCAAAAATGAAAATTGGCTAGTGTTTTTACTCACCCTCGAAGCATCCTAGGTGTATATGACTTTCTTCTTTCAGACGAATCCAGTCGGAGTTATATTAAAAATTGTCCTGGCTATTCCAAGCTCTGTCATTGCAGTCAGCGGGTGTTGCAGTTGAACAGTCCACAAGTCGTCAAATAAAGCGCTCGCATTCATAATAAAATGGGCCTCACACGGCTCCGGTGGGTGAATAAAGGCCTTCTGTAGTGAATCCACATGTTTTTGTAAGAAAAATATCCATATTTCAAACGTAATAAACACTTTTCTCTCACTTCCGTTATCTGTCATATGCGGAAGGCATTCCGGCGGAAGGCATATGACGTATGCGCAGCGAGCGCGCCTCTGAGATATGCTAGTCTCGCGAGTTTGATTATAGGAGCAAAGGAAGCAAAGTTTCCTTACTTTAGCAAAGGAAAACCAGTCTCCTCTTGGCTTATATCGAAATCTCTGACATTCTTCTTTACAAATCCTAGTTTTGTACTTATAATTAGTGACCGTTGTTTTGTTTTGTTGTCTCTCTGCATTCGTCACTTATCACGCAACGCCGACGTGCTACGACATCCGCCGGAACGGCTTCCGCTTATGACAGTTGGCGGAAGTGATATAAAAGTGTTTATTACGTTTGAAATATGGATATTTAAAAAAAAAAAACGCATGGATTCACTACAGAAGACCTTTATTCACCCCCCCGGAGCAGTGTGAAGCATGTTTTATTATGAATGCGTACGCTTTATTTGACGACTTGTGGACTGTTCAATGCAAACACCTGCTGACTGCAATGATAGAGTTTGAAAGATCAAAGACAATTTTTTATATAACTCCGACTGGATTCGTCTGAAAGAAGAAAGTCATATACACCTATATGTTTCGAGGGTGAGTAAAACACAAGCCAATTTAAATTTTTGGGTGAACTAACCCTTTAAAGGAAAAGTTAACCCAAAAATTTACATTTACTCAAATTCAGGCCATCCAAGATGCAGATGAGTTTGAGATTTTGAGAAATTTAGCATTACATCTCTTGCTCACCAATGGATCCTCTGAATTGAATGGGTGCAGTCAGAATGAGAGTCCAAACAGCTGATAAAAACAAATAAGCAAACATATAAGGTATAAGGACTGTAGTGCACACCAATATGAAAACAAAGCCAAAACTATGACATTTTAGGCAATTTAGAAATCTTGGCCAGGACATTTCTGGGGAAAAGAGGACATATAATCACCCTATCTACAAGTAATCCACATGACTCCCGTCCATCAATTAATGTCTTGTGAAGTGAAAAGCTGCATGTTTGTAAGAAACAAACCCATCATAAAGGAGAGGTCATATGAGTAAAATATATCTTTTGCAGTTTATAATGTAGCTATCCTTAAATGAAAACAATCTGCAAAATTGTTAATCAAAAAAAGTGCATGATAAATAAAGATATTGTCTCTCAAAAGAGAGAGTCGATTCTGAATCGCCTTAACGAGTCGTCATATTTTCGGATCTTTTGCCTGTTACCGATATACGTTGCTGGGTAACACATTTGCATAATCCCCGCCTGCCCGCAAAATACGAACAGAGTCTGACCTGCCCACAAACACTTCTGCTAGTTAGTGTGTTTACATCATGTTGAGAAGACGCTGTGCTCAAGGATACCACAGAAATACAATTCGAACCATTTGTCTTCTCTAATCTTGGCTTTTATCTTCGTTGGCTTCTAATCTTCTTAATTTAGGCTAACAAGCTCTCCGAACCACAACCTTTAATTATGATTGATAACTAGCTCAGTCAGTTGTGCCGTGGAAAATCCAAAATCTCTATTATATTTTGTTATTATCTTTTTAAATCACTGCTATTGGTCTTCCTTATGTCTGTTTGAGAGTTTTACAAATATTTAACCAATGAAAAACATTCAAAAAAGCTTGTGACTAAACCTTGTAATGCCATTGGATCCTCAAACTGTCAGCAAAACCTCTTAACATCACCCTTCTTCCATTCCGAACAAAGCGCCGCGCAGTGCGCACAGCCTGGAGCCTGGCATTATTTTTTGTAATTTTGAAAATATGGTTAATAAGCAGGTTAAAAATCTTCCTCTGTGATCACTATGCACTAACTTGTTGTTTATTACTTGAGTAGCAATTGCTGACTTTAGCATAAAATGTCCCTCCTGTTACTGTCCACCCCGTTACTGTTTTGCACTGTAACAGGGTGGACATATTGTAACATTGGATGTAAAAATGACACAAGTGTTTAAAGCATGTATTTTTTATGCATTTAAAAGAAAGAGTTGCTTAAATAGTATGCATGCATTTGTCAGGAAATGGCGCTGTTGTCTGCTGAAGAAAAGCAGCGACGCTACAGGGCTCGTTGTGATGCACACCCTGAAAGGCGGCAGATATACCTCAATAAAAAGAAGGGGAGGTGGAGAAGGGACATAAAGGAAGGAAGAAGAAAAAAGAAAGTGTTAGAACTAAGCTTTGTTGATTAGGTAGAAACGAATAAATTATCTTGACTTTGCCATTACAATGTGTGTGTGTCTCTGTGGTGTGTGTTCGTGTCTATGTGCTGTGTGTGTCTGTGTGGTGTGTGTGTATGTGTGTGTGTGTACTGGTATTCCCGGCATTATGGGGTCCAAATGTCCCCACAGGTATACTAATATCAGTAAACCTTCATCTTGTGGTGACATTTATTTGGTTCCCATGAGGAAAACAGTTTATACTCCAAGTCATACAGAATTAAGTGTTTTGAAAACCTAAAATAACTAAGTTCTCTAAAACTATAAACTTTCAATAGTAAAATACAATGATAAACCTATTTTGTAGCCTAATAAATGGACAACAAATGAGATCTTATAATAATAATAGATATACAGTAAGAACAACGTACTTTAATGTGATAATAGGCCTTATATCCTATACATTTTATATACGGAACCATTTATCTGTTGTAGTGATTGTAAATTGTGACAATATGCTTCTTGTATTAGGCAACATGTTGAAATATACTGTTGTTTAGTGGTGTGATGTCCACCCTGTTATGTCCTGTCCACCCTGTTTCCCCCTCTGTCCACCCTGTAACCTCAGTGTTTTTTTGATATTACTAAAATAAGTTCAACAAATGCTATGCATATATTTGTGGTTACTTGTAGGGAATGAAATGGTAAAATGAAATGTTAAAATGGTTCTAAAATTCCATTTAAATCTATTTTTATTCAAAAAGAAATATGTTGAAATTACACTGTCTCAAAAATAAAACTTTTTTCAAGATAATGCCCGATTATGAACACTTTGTTAAAATACATTTGCAGAGTAAAGAGAGAGATTTTAGCTCTTAGAAAATGTAAATATTACAATAACTGTGCATTCAAAACTCTTGTTAATTGAGATGAGAATGTCCTGTAACAGGGTGGACATTTGGTCCTTGCATGCCTGAGGAATTTCGTGAAAAAATTATTAAAGAATAATATCCTGAGCTGGACCAACATATTTTTCTTATAGTGTAAGCATAGACTGTATAAAAACATGGACGTAGTGTCCGTGGCGTCACCCGTAGATTTCCGATGAGTGTTTTTGAAGCTCAAAATTGGGCGGAGCAGGTCGTCGCCATCTTGGCAGCGCGTCACTCCCGGATAATCGAAAATTGGCAAAAAGGCGGGAGCAGGTTGCTGAAGCCACGCCCACCTAGCTCGACGGTGAACCAGGCTGTATACATGTTTTTTTCTGCTGTAAAGTTGGGCATTTTAACATGGGGAGTCTATGGGATTGACTCCCTTTTGCAGCCAGCCTCTAGCGGCCAGTTGATGAATTTAAGTTTAAGTCACTTCCTGGCTTTGCTTCACGAGAGTGGGGGAGGTTGCCGCTTGAGTGTAACAAGCCCTTCTTCAGATAAAATGATTAAATCATGGAAATGTAAAAAAAGTTTTATGGAAAGTTACCAAGCTTAAATGGCACTGAATAGTAAGAATGACCCACATACCAACTCTGACGACGCAGTGTTTAATTATTATATATACATATAAAAAAAAAGTTTTTTCCTTTTCTATTTGTTTTATATTTCAGTGCTTAGTAATGTGCATACCCCCATAGGGGGCCCTATGGTTTTGTGAAACGCTGCCACTGCTCAAAATATCAAGTTTTTGTGCTAATATGTGATGTATACCTAGGGCAGCTTTAGGTTTCCAGGTAAAGCACGATATTACTGTTTGTCTTACTGAAGTAGTTCTGATAATTCGCTGTGAACCCACTATTTCCTAAGAATGTGTCGATTAATGTAGACTGACATTGTTCTAATTACTTCGTTTTAATAATAAAGAATGTAGTATAGCACACAGACTTTATAATCATTGTGAAATTACCGTTTATTTTGCTGCACCAGCAGCTATAGGGTTAAAGCGGGAGAGACGAGCGAGTTAGTTAGGCTGGTGCGCCTGTGAGCTGTTCTGTGTTCTGATTAAAAGTTAAGACAGAGCATCTTTTGTCTGGCGTTCTTCAAACATTACAGTAGACATATTTTGGTTTACAAACTGTATTGTTTCATCAGTTAGTCACGTTAGCACTCGGCTAACGTACCCACCATTATTGTTTTAAGTGTTCACAGTTGAGCAGCTAAACTTTAGCTGTGGGCACAATTCGCTTGCATAAGTGTTTTTGTATTTTATGTCAGTATTATAAGAATGGATTGGCGCATAAATGTTCTGTGTAAAGGTGCTTTGTCAATAGGAGCGCTCACTAATGCAGAGTTCACACTGCACGATTTTAGCCCGATTTTTCACTCGCCGACAGGTTTTGCGAAATCGCCAACAAATGCCCGAAATCGGAGGCAAATCGGTGCTCGTTCACGCAAGTGAATTATCAAAGACGCGATCTGAGGGAATTGCCGACACGTCGCTGACGACCGCCAAAATATTTGGCATGCTAAATATCTGGAGCTGTTGGCAATACTTCCTATTGTGAAGTCATGCAATGTGAAACCCCCTGTCGACGATCCATCGTGCAATGTGAACACAGCAGCAACTGAATGCTACCTGCGGCGACATGAGCGACAGTGACCGTTGGCGACAGAATGTGGGCATGTCAAGCAATGCGAGTCAAGCGACAAAAGTTAAGAAATTTTTAACTTTACGCAAATGAACAGCGAATTTCGCGAGTGACAACCAATAGGAGTGAAGAATCTGTCAGTGGCGCTCACACGTCATTATCTCGAGTGCAGGCAAGCCAGGACAGATTTCCTGTTTTTATATGATTTTACTGTAACCACATACATGGATATAAAAAATGATGCATAGAAAAAAAACCCGTTGGCTATCTAAGTGAGTTTGATTCATACATTGATGGTTCGAGTTGTTAATTACATGATGAGCAGTTTAGCACCAGTTAATGCACCAGCACTGCTGTAGTTTATATATCAACACTCTCCAACAGCAGAATGGTACTTTTATTTCTTTTAAGTCTAATTCCTAGTCATTTTAGAACGATATCTTCATTTTACCGGCAATATACAGTTTGTGATTGCATTTTATATGTCCAGATATGTCCAGACGTGCAGTCTACCAATAACATTAGAGCTACAGCAGTAGAAACGCCCACAAGCATATTCACAGCACGGAGTCTAGCGATGTACAGCGAAAAAAATCGGGAAACAGGGCTTTACTCAAGGACTTCTCTCTGTGCCAATCACAACAGGCTTGGCCAGCTGACCAATCAGAGCAGAGTTCCTCCAGTGAAAAAGTCTATTCCCTGATGTCCTCTAACATCAAAATCCACTGAAATATTTGTTTAGAACTGTTTTGCACTTTTTTTCACTTGTAAATAATACTTGATCTGTGCGTATTTCTTTCTTGATTGAGACAAGACAACTTTTTCCACTGGAGAAAGCAATGTTATGGCTAGAGGACTTGTTTTTTTAGCCAAAAAGCAATGGTTTGAAGTAAAAATGTCTTAAGGATGGATTTGTTCCTTACAAACACACAGCTTTTTGCTTCATAAGATAATTGATGGACTGGATTCGTGTGGATTACTTATGGATTATTGTGATGTTTTTATCAGCTGTTTGAACTCTCATTCTGATGGCACCAATTCACTGGAGAGGATTTATTGGTGAGCAAGTGATGTAGTGCTAAATCTCTCCAAAACTGTTCTGATCAAGAAACAATCTGATCTACATCTGGATGGTCAAAAGGTGAGTACATTTTCAGCAAATGTTCATTTTGGGTGAACGATTCCATTAACGTTTTGCTTAAAAATACTTTTTAGATGCTTAGCTAACTGTGACACCCAATGACAATTTGTGAAGCACAAGATAATCCCCAACAGATTCCCCCTGAAAAACACCTATAAAATCGCCATGGGATAGACTTTATGGACTGTATGCTGCCTGGTAGTGGCACATTGAATTTCATTTCTCTTTCCGCTGTTGTTTACAACTTCGAATTGCCCGCAGTATAATAGCATTACGAGCTGTGCTTGAATAATAATGCTTTCAAATTGCACATCACTGATGATCCAGCTTGCAAGGTTTAGATGGAAGACAGGCAAAGAGGGTTTCAAACTTCATTGGAGGGTTCAGTCATCAACATTCAGTGTGGGTGAAAAAAGTTATTATGAGCCCATAAAATTTGATAAGTGCTTTGTGATTTTATATCGATCTTTGGCAGTGTATCATTTCATTTCTCCTGTTCGCTTTTGTCACACACTCATTCTTGCTGTGTAAAAAATATCCTCCATTCCCTTTCACCACATGTGAGACAATGGTGGGCCCTCCAGCCCTGTTGCCATAGTTACCAAGCAGTTTAGGCAGACAAGAATTGTGGGCGCTGACAACAGTGAATCAACTGATACTCCAGTGACCTCCCCATTCCATCAGTGATCGCTGTTAATGGAACATCTTATTGCTGCACCTCTGAGAACTGCACAGTGATCAAAACCAGCAAAAACATTCATATGTGCTGAAGAACTTCAGAGATGTTTACGATTCTTTTTAGATTCATTAAATATTTAATTCATGGTTTCTTTAATTGATTTTTGTCATACCTGTGTTCCTGTGTCTTGTGTTTTGCTCCCCATTACCCAGTTTCTCCTTGTTGATTATGTTCATTGATGTCAGGTGTTCCCCATTTAGTGCTAGTTATTTAAGTCCTGGTTTTTCCTGTGTCCTGCGTCCGGTCTTAAAGGTTTATTCCTCTGTGCTACGTGTGTGTACCAATGGATTAATAAAGAATGTACTTCACGAATTCTCCTACGTCTCCTCGTTCCAACACAGTAGGCAGACCGTGACAATTTTATTGTATTTATTAAATTATACTAATAAAATATGTTCAGCAAGGTTGGGAGTAACACATTGCAAGTAACCTGAGTTACATAATCAGATTACTTTTTTTCAAGTAACTAGTAAAGTAACATATTACTTTTAAATTGACAAGAAAATATCTGAGTTACTTTTTTTAAATAAGTAATGTCAGTTCCTTTGTTTTCCCATTTATTCACTGACATCTGTCCTGTCCCCATGTTGAGAGAAACCAGGAGTGAGGTCCAGAGGTACTTCCTTCAGGCTGAGGAAAATTAATTTCACTTTTGGTGTGAAAGGGCCTTTACAGTTGCCAAAAATATAACTTTTAGAGTTTTTTTATATTAAAAATTAAAAAGCAAGTCAAGTTATTGTGGCAAAAAAGTAATGCAAAAGTAACGTAATGCATTACTTACCATAAAAAGTAACAAAGTAATGCGAATAGCTACTTTTTATGGAGTAATGAAAAATACAGTAATGATGAAATACACCTTTGGCACATTTAACTGCTCCTTTAGTACACCTGCCCTCTGAGAACTCATATACGAAACTTGAAATACTATTAAAAAAAGTATTCATTGTTTTTGCTCATGCTCAATCCATTGTCTCCTTTGTTTGCACCTATATGCAGTATGTCAGATGGGATAGAGTACAAACTAGCCCATGAACATTTTTGACTGTGCACTAATGGTTTTATGTGAGAGCTAATCACTGCTGTGCTGTTAGCCACATGCTCGTCTCTGGCTCATTGCTGTGTTTCAGGAGTTAGCAAAATACTAGCTGAACACATGATGGCTCTTTACGAGGTGGAGGCCAGGAAGAGGGGGTCCGCAGACACCGCTAAAGAGACAATAATGACAGCCATTCACTGCAATCCAATTATGCAAAAGGGAGTCTAAACAATTCCATCATCCCCCAAATTAGATTGTCCTAACGAGATAAAGGCACCAATTAATCCTGAATTAATTTCTATAGCTCATTTTCCCAGAAAACACTCTAATATGCTAATGAAAATGAGAGACAGAGAAGAGAAAGCCCTTCAATGGGGGTTGCCCAGAGTTCAGGATGTTTAGTTTCGCAGAGTGCGGATAAGTGCTTAGGTACAACATTTTTAACAAATGGAGACGAGATTGCAAAACTCAGGAGTGCAAAGCTGTCTTTGAGAAGTCTCTGTGTGGGAGCTTGTTGTTTTGCAGTTGAAACCCCAGTGGGCAGCTGAAGCTGAGCGGAAAATATGTGGATATCTCTGTATGTGCAAATTCTTCTATTACTGTTAACTATTTTTTGATGATTAACCTGGTTGGCATTGCTTTTGATATTGGCAAAATATGGTTGTGGGGTCCAAAATGAAAATTTTTACTTTAGTTAGTAAATAAAACCTGCCAGTTGGAACATAAACTATAAAATAAAACATCTAACTGTTTTTGTTACAAGTGCCAACTAAAACTGGTTGGCTGTTTATCACAAATATGTAAGAAAAGGAATTCCTCTGTAATAGGGACAGTATTATTACAGTTTTTTTTAATTAGCTTTGGTGCTATTTTCACAATTAAGGTGTATATTTTCGAAACTCAGTACAAAAATCCAAACTGATCACACTTGTAACATCGCTAGTCATTCTTTTGAAAACTGATCTCATGTTTTCATAACAGTTATAATGTTTTAAATCAACACAATCATTGTTCAAAACATAAGTTCTGCATATATATATATTGAGAATATTTGATTTAATCACCAAAACACAACAGTATGATCTTCTTTCAATGTAGTACTTTTGCAGTTTTTTTATTCGCTTTGGTACTACTTTCACAATAAGGTGAATATTTTCAAAACTCTTAGTACAAAAATCCAAACTTTCAAAACTGATCTCATGCTTTCATTACATTTTCACATATTTTTTTGTATTTTCACCATATTTCACAATCAGTGTTTCAAAACATGAGAATAATATATATTGAGAACATTTGATTTAATCACTGAAACTGTAACGCTGAGTCAGAGGCGTTTGGATCCATTTGCAGCTTTTATTAGAATAACCGGCAGAGTAAAACGGGCAGTATTCAGTCAACAGCGTCACGTACAGCAGGGGTATTCCAAGGGAATAGACAGTGGCAAAGCGAGGGTCGGGGCAGGCGGCAGAGAATCACACTAGTAAGAACAGTCCGAGGTAATACACAAGAGATGACAAGATAAGGGATAAATGCTCAGAAATGTAGCCGGGGCAATACAAGACTTCGCAACCATAGAGAGTCTGGGAGCTGCTTAAATAGGGAGGCTAAGGGGGAACACGTCTGGAAATGTAGTCCATGAATGTTAGTACTCGGGAGAGGGTGCCTTCCGGAGGCCGTCGGAGAGAGCCACATAGGCCCGATTCGTGACAGAGCCCCCCCCCTCTGTGAGCAGCTCCTGAAGCGAGGAGGAGAACGACGCCGAGGCCTTCCACGGGAGCGAGGGGCTGGTTTGCGAGGATGGGTACTATGGAACTCATTAGTGAGTGAAGGGTCCAGGATATCCTGATCATTAACACACGATCTTTCCTCAGGACCATACCCCTCCCAGTCAATTAGTTATTGAAGTAACCTCCCCCGGCGTCGGGAGTCCAGGATTTCCCGTACCTGGTACGCCTCCTCGCAGTCCACGATGATGGGAGGGGGACTCTCATTCACGGCCTCCTCCTGGTCCCTCTCTCCTCTCGGACCACCGGCGGGCTTAAGCAAGGAAACATGAAAGGTGGGTGAGATACGATAATTAGAGGGAAGAGCTAAACGGTAAGATACAGGTGTGATCTGTCTAATGATTTTGAATGGACCCACGTACCTGGGACTCAACTTCTTGCACGGAAGCCGAAGGCGAAGGTCTCTTGTGGTTCAATTCCTGTTCAAAGCGGGTCAATTCCTGGTTTAGTCTTTCGACCTGGCCATTCGACTGTGGGTGGTATCCAGAAGTGAGGCTGACGTTAATATTGAGGTGTTGGCAGAACGCGGACCAAACTCGGGAAGTGAACTGAGGACCACGGTCCGAGACAATGTCTTCAGGAAGTCCGTAGAAACGGAAGACCTGTTCGAGGAGTACCTCTGCCGTTTCAAAGGCTGTGGGCAGTTTATTCAGGGGTATGAGACGGCATGCCTTCGAGAAACGATCAATGACCGTTAAGATGGTGGTATAGTTCCTTGAGCTGGGGAGATCAGTGACAAAGTCTATAGCTATGTGTGACCATGGCCGTTGGGGAACAGGAAGTGGCTGAAGAAGACCTGCTGGGCGCTGGTGGGAAGATTTGGAGATGTCACAAATAGTACACTGACGAACAAACTTAATGGTATCTGCCTGGAGAGTGGACCACCAGAACCGGTTGGAGACGAGTTGAATGGTGGCTGTTATCCCGGGGTGACCTGCGCTGGGGGAATTATGGACCCATTGCATCACACGCTGACAAAGGCTAGTGGGAACATAGGTGCGATCGGGGGAACATTCTGGCGGAGGAGGTTCACTGATCTGGGCCTCTGCAATTTCCGTCATAGTGTCCCATTGAACAGGAGCGAGAATGAGGTTAGAGGGAATTATGGGTTCCTTGGAAGGAGGGATCTGATCTTCCTCGAACTGCCTGGAGAGCGCATCAGCTTTAGAATTCTTTGATCCAGGACGATAGGTTACCTTGAAATTGAAACGTGTGAAGAAGAGAGACCATCTAGCCTGCCGTGGATTGAGTCGTTTGGCCGCTCTGAGGTACTCAAGGTTGCGATGATCCATCAGAACAACAAAGGGAAGTTGTTGAACGTTAGTACACGTGCTGCACATGTGAGTCCAGGGTATCCGAATAGATCAAGATATCATCTATATAGACTATGACCCCCCGATTCAGCATGTCCCGGAAAACATCGTTGATGAAAGCTTGGAAGACTGAAGGACTGTTGACCAGGCCGAACGGCATAACGAGGTATTCATAGTGCCCTGACGTCGTTGAGAAAGCCGTCTTCCACTCGTCTCCCTCCCTAATGCGAATCAGATTGTAGGCACTGCGAAGGTCGAGCTTGGTGAAATATTTAGCAGTGCGGAGTTGTTCTAGAGCTGCTGGAACTAGAGGTAGAGGGTACCGGAATTTGACTGTCATCTCATTGAGACTGCGGTAATCAATGCATCGTCGGAGACCTCCCTCTTTCTTCTTGACAAAGAAGAAACTAGCTGACGCAGGTGAGGTGGATGGTCTAATGAACCCCTTTGACAGCTCCTCCTCAATATATGCCTTCATGGCCTCAGATTCTGGTTGCGATAGCGGGAAAACTCTACCTCTAGATGGGCTTGATCCTGGAAGAAGATCGATAGCACAGTCACTGAGTCGGTGAGGAGGAAGTTGCGAGGCTTTGGTCTTACTGAAAGCGTCAGCGAGGTCCTGGTACTCAGGGGGAATTCTCGGAACCGGTGAATCATCTAATATCTGGGTTGGTCGGGGAGATGAGGGCGTTAGGCTGGTGAGTAAACAATTCCGTTGGCAGGAGTCAGACCACTGTAGAATCTGCTTAGTGGTCCATGAGATCCGGGGGTTGTGTCTCTCTAGCCAGGGCAGACCAAGGATGATGGGATTCAGAGGAGAGTCAATAGCAAAGAGTCGGATGGTTTCGGTGTGAAGTATGCCAGTTCGCAGACACAGATCCTGGGTTATGAATTTGATCTGTCCCGTGCCCAGAGGATGTCTATCTAAGGCTGCCACTGCCACCCGGGATTCACATGGAACAAGAGGGAAGTTATGAGTATTGGCAAACCCTATGTCAATGAAATTCCCCGCAGCCCCCGAATCCATTAATGCTACGGTCTCAGTGCATTTCTCATTAAACGTTAGAGCAATGGTAACTACTAAACAGTTAATGGAATCAGGAGTGGCACTCACCGTAGTGTAACTTCAAGCAGATGGTCGGGTGGGACAGGAAGCTCTCATATGGCCGGATAGACCGCAGTAGAGACAGAGACGATTCCGCATTCTTCTTTCTCGTTCCGCCTCGGTGAGGCAAGTGAAACCAATCTGTATGGGTTCCGATTCAACGGGAGCTGTGGCCGCTGGAGGATACACACAGGAAATGAACGAGAAGGACGTCGTGCCCGCATCAGGTTATCTATGCGGATGGAGAGCTCAATGAACTGTACGAGGGACCTCCCCTCATCATGGCAGGCAAGCTCTGACTGTAGCTCGTCCGTGAGTCCCTTGCAATACAGCAGTTTAAGTGGTTCATCCTCCCATCCTGCCTGTGCCGCTAGAGTGCGGAATGAGAGAGCATAATCCGCAGCCGTGCTTCGTCCCTGTCGCAGACCGAGTAACTGTTCGCCCGGCTCCTTTCCGCCCGCTGAATGCTCAAATACCTCTCGGAATCGTCTCAGGAAACAGTCAAATGAAGGGAATGACAGCCGTCTCCCCTCCCAAGCAGCAGTGGCCCAGTCCAGCGCTCGTCCAGTTAACAGAGAGCAAACAAATGAAACCCGACTATCGTCGGTGGGGTAGAACTGCGGTTGTTGATCTACAAACATGGAGCATTGTAATAAAAAGCCCTTACATCTTGCTATAGCTGGATTTGTGCACCACTCTGGAAGATTCTTTATCACTGCCCGTAATGAGGATGTGCATGCCGTTTATGTCTTAAGTGAATGTAAACAGATTAGAAAACAAATCTATGTATTAGGTCTTGCTGTTTAAACACAGCTTAAATAAACCTGCTCTTGTCTACTATGTCATTAATTAATCTACAGTTTCAAGAAAAATATAGAAAAACACTCACTGCTCTTATTTCATTGTCCATTTTATTGAACAGTTCACTTGATTAATTGTATGAAGGCGTGAAATAGTTTAATTCACTTAGAAATACTTGAACGCTACATGTTATTTTTTTATTAATATTTACACTATGTTGACAAGTCTGGGGCCAGTAAGATTTTAAAAAATTAAATAAATACTGCATTAAAAAGATCAAAATTGACAGTAAAGTCATTTGTTACAAAAGATTAATATTTCAAATAAATGCTTAAAATTATATAATAATAATAAATAAAGTTCCAAAATGCTTCGTTAGAATTTTTATATTCATATTTTGTTTCCACTAAAATATTAAGCAGCTCAACTGTTTTAAACATTGATAATAATAAGAAAAGTTATTAGCATCAGCATCTTAGAATGATTTCTGAAGGATCATGTGACACTGAAGATTGAAGTAATGATGCTGAAAAATTCAGCTTTACCATCACAGGAAAAAAATACATTTGACAATATATTAAAATAGAAAACAGTTATTTTTAAATTGTAAAATATTTCACAATATATTACTGTATTTTTGATCACAGAAATGCAGACTTGGAAGCGTAAAAGACTTCTTAAAAAAAAAATCTTACAGACCCCAATCTTTTAAACGTGTACATTCATTGATCTAATGGCTTTTTTTTTTTTGTGTGGTGTGGTATAAAAATCGTATTGATATTGGTATCAACTCTGTCATCCATATTTGAAAACAATCACATCAAGAGCAGCAGTGGATAAAAAGCAAAAAGTGAGAACTACAGTATAGTAGTCTACAAATTATGAGCTTCGAATTATGCATAATAACAGGAAGAATTTGACAGTAATTGTCTTGAAATGTATTGTTGAAGCTGAATAATTTGTTAAAAAGTGCTGCTGTGATGAGTGTGGAGGCGGTGGGGGAGATGAATTTAGAGATGCTTCTCAGAGAGGGTTTTAACAAGCTGACAGTCAACAGTTATTGTTAGTATGGTAAAGCACCTCTCGGAGTTCTAAATTTATTCACTTTTTAGCTTAAAAATATGTAGATAACCTCACTAACTGACCATCCGAGACATTCCTACAAAAACTGACTGCAGTTGCTCTTGGAAGTCATAACACAATTTTATAAATGATTTTTCAAAATGTTGATCGGGAAAAAAGTTCATATTAACTAGTGCACATGGAAAGTTGCTGTGCTACTGTGCAACAGGCATGTTATGAAGCTCCTGAGTCTGAATGATTAATCTAAGAGCTGGCAATAACAATGATACTCCATCCCTTGGGCAATATAACCTCAGTGCAAAGGCTCTGCAACATCCAATACATATGGTGTTTCAGCAGACATTCTTTAAACATCTGGAACATTCCCTCTCTAGTGCACCGCATTGTTGAAAGATCAGCAAGAGACCAAGAATAGTATGAGCTAACCTCAACTTGAGCAGCAGCCGAGCCCTTTAGCCCCCTCATAACACCCGATGTACTTGCTACAACACTAGAAGAATGGCATCTACGCTAACATTAGTCAGTTTCTTTATTATTCCGAGGTCACCATAGCCACCACATCCAGTCCGTATCCAGATCAGATGGTCACTGCAGTCAACCGGATCCAG
>JADLZN010004085.1:90522-283789 GCA_018155175.1 Sinocyclocheilus anophthalmus
AAATACCTGCTTGATCCGGTTTTGCCTCATTCGCTGCCCAGTGGTTTAGATCACTTTGAGTGGGGTTTGCCTGTAATAGTTTAATATCCAAATCATTAGTCAACACAAAGGACATCATGGGCACCAAAAACCATACGGGGGAACAAAAGCTCTCTGTGCCTGCTTTGTCAACATGTGGACTTGATAAGACATCTCTAGCTGCCCATTTAGCTAATTCGTCTGCAAGTCTATTTCCCCTTGCCTCTTCTGACTCTCCTGATGCATGCCCTGTTACTTTTATCACAGCCAATTTTGACGGTAACTGTGCTGCATGAATCAGTTCAGCCACAACACTGTGGTGGGATATGGGTTTTCCTTCTGAAGTTTTAAAATCCCTTTCTTCCCACAGTTTGGCAAAATCATGTACAATTCCATGTGCATATTTTGAATCGGTGTATATATTGATACACTGATCTTTTGCCAATTGACAAGCTCTTGTTAACGCAATTAATTCTGCCACTTGTGCTGATTTATATGGCAGAGAATAGGCCTCATTGACACAGTCAGGTAATTCAACAATCGAGTACCCACACCAGTATTCATTATCATTTTGCTTGTTGCATGATCCATCTACATACCAATGTTTTCCCTCCTCCAGGACAGATGCGGACACATCTGGCCTGCAAGCCGTCGAATTATGAATCCTGGCTAGGCAGTCATGATCGCTGTCCTCAAATTCACCCTGCAATAACAACTTATGCAAACATAAGGTTGGGCCATGAACTACGGAAGTTGGTTTCAATGTTAAATTAGCAGTAGCTAATAATATTGCTTCATAGCCAGAACGTCGTTGAGCAGTCATATGCTGCGTAGAAATGTTGTGCATAATAGCTCCTACCTGATGAGAAGTGTGCACTATGAGTGGATGTGACAACACTATACGTTCTGCATCCTGCACCATGATCGCTGCTGCAGCCACTGTGCGCAGACAGGCTGGAAGCCCTCTAGCCACCGAGTCTAAGGTTTTAGACAAATACGCTACTGGGCGATAAATGCCCCCGTGCTCCTGGGCCAAGATTGCGGCGGCTGTTCCCCCACCTTCGTGCACGTACAAATGAAAGTCAGTTGTATATGTCGGTAGGCCAAGGGCAGGTGGCCTTGTCAAGGATGCTTTCAAATGTCTGAATGCGTGTTCCATTTCTGCTGTCCATGCAATGTCATCAGAGTCCTGCACGGTGGCTGCTCTCAAGATTTTGCCATACATGGAACAGTTCGGCACCCACACTCTTGCGACAATTCATGTCCGAGGTAATCCACCCTCCTCTGAACCCACTGAAGCTTTTCTCATGATGCCTTGAACACAGCTTCCGCCAGGATGTTGCAGATGATGCTGGAGGCAGCAGCACACTGGTCCGCAGAGGCACCAGTAACGAGGATGTCGTCCGCGTATTGTAGCAGACAGGTATCAGGAGGGAGTTGAGCATCCGCTAATGTTGCGTGCACTACGGCGGCGAACACAGCCGGAGAATCTCTCAGGCCCTGAGGAAATCTAGACCAGCTAAGTTGAGCATGGTCAAAGGTGAAGGCGAGCAGCGGCTGCGAGACAGGATCTACAGTAATGGAAAAGAATGCAGAGCATAGATAAATAACTGTGAAATAGGCATGTGAACTAGGAATAGAATTCAGTATTGTGTGCACATCAGGTACAATAGGAGCCAATGGTTTAATTATGTCATTAATCTTTCTAAGATCCTGTGTCAATCGCCAGGAACCATTCGCTTTTCTTATTGGATTGATCGGTGTATTGTAGGGTGAGTGAGTCTTGATCAGAATGCCTTGTGCCAGCAAATTTTCTATAATAGGCCGAATCCCATCGATTTTTTCTTTGGAGAGAGGGTATTGTTTACAATAGACTGGTGTGTGTCTGGTCAGAGTAGCCACATAAGGGCGGACATCTATGAGGCCCGCATCATCCTTATGCTCCGCCCACAAGCGAGGGTTGACATCCCCTTTTTCCGGTAAGGCTGCAGTTGCAACCTCAGCCTCAGTGGTCGCACTTCCTGTCTCAACAGTCAGAGAATAGACAGAAGGAAACATGAGTTGCAGAGAATTATTCTGAAATGTAATATGAGCACCCAATTTATGCAGCAAATCTCTACCTAAAAGGCAAAATGGAGCATCAGGTATTGTTGCAAATGCGTGCATCTTAAACAAAGCAGGATTGTGTTTAGAAGTTACCGGTAAAGTTGGTGTCATTTCACAACGTACAGGGACAGCAGAAATTCCCACTGCTTTTTCCTGCAAGCGTTAGCGAATTGTCCCGCAATGCCACAATAATAAGAGACTTTCGACCCTGCTGCCTGATTTGAACGTGCTTTGACAACAGTATTAATCAGCATCATTGCTGTAGGTTTCCCTCGGGAGGCTTTAAAAGCCCCTGCGGTGGAAAGCTCACGCAGTCTCCGAGACAAAGCGTCAACAGAAATATCTGTTATATTCGAAGTTGTCAAATGAACCAATTGTGCGATTTCTTTTTGCATGTTATTCAAAAACGTATTGACAAACTAAGGAGAATGTTGATCTAATGGAATGGCAGATTCTTCAGTCCAAGCATGCTTAAATCGATTGAAAAATGCAACAGGATTTTCGCCCGCTTTCTGTTTCGTGTTTGCAGCATGCAATCTTGATTGGCCGAAGACAATTTCACCAGAAAAGCAGTCAATTGTCTGAAAAATTCTTTTAGCTTTTCCACATCAGCCCAAATCCACGCATCATCTTCATCGTCCTCCGAATCAACTATTTGCAACGTTCGGAAAGATTTTGGTTGTGACAGATCTAATGGTTTATCACTTTTTGATAAAGCACCGTGGCGAGATGGCGGCGCATCCCGTTTAGGACTCAAAACATCAATCTCTGCAATCAATTCTTCCTCTGTAATTTCTGGCGGCAGTGTTTTAGTCAAAATGAAGCGATAATCACGCCCAGTCAATTGACTGTATGCAGTTAAACGCTTCAATACAGACACATATTGATGCGGACACCGTAAAGGATCTGGCAAATCTTTAGCAATCGCGACAGCATCCGACATTGCCAGCGGGGTTATTTTAAACCCGTCTGGAATCTGCACAAATGGGTATAAATCAGTTGCACTAGGTAGTGACGGGTGCAGATGATTAGGGGTTAATTTTTCTTGTTCAGGCTTTCCAACAGTATCATACCGAGGCGGAGCCGAGCTGGGAGAGTCAACATGGGACATTAGAAAAAAATTTTTTTTATCAGTCGTTTTAACCTGATCTGGCCCTTTATCTTTGAACGAGCCATCACGAGGAAACGGATCTAATTGTACTTTGCCTTCTGACCAACCAGCTAAATTACTCAAATACGGTTCAGTATTAAAACCTTTGTTATTCCTGTACATCCAATCCCTTGGCAACTCGCCAAGAATAGGTTTTCGAGATCGTCTGCCCCATCGGAGATCAAAGATGTCTCGTCAATTTTAGTGCACTTTTCACAATTTATAGAATGGCCAAACAAAACACAAAATAGAGACCGCGGTCTTATATTAACTTTTTGATATTTTGGCCAAAAGAAAGCTTTCAATTCTGTATTATTCATGAAATCACTTAAGAGACCGAGAACCTTCACGGCAAGAGTGAGCAATTATAATCTTTCACCACTACTCTATTTTCTTAAATAGATAGGTTAAACGGAAAGCTTCTCACTCTTCGTCCCACATCTAAAATGTGAGGAAAACAGATTGACGCCAAATATGACACAATCAAATTGCAAACGAGAATAAATTCAATTTCTCTTACAGACAGGAAGAAAAATTAGTTTCTTACCTGTCTTTTTTAGAAATTCCCGGAAGGACGAGCCCCCATTTGTTAATAAAGAATAACAATTTGGTCCCTCAGTAAATTCTCTTTGCCACCTTGAAGAATTCTCAGTTACTTAAAGTGTAGACAGACGGCCGGGAAGTAAGAAAACACACAGTCAAATGTATCCTCAATACTTCAATTTATTCATAGAAATACAGATATTATATAGGCATATGTCGAGGGGAGTTTCATCCTCTTAACCAATGAGGATATGAATAACATACACGTAGGATCTTTGGCCAAGAACATGTGTTTATATAAAATAGCCACATGTACAGAAAAACATGGACATATTAGGAATAGACTTTTGCGAAGAATGCTGAACTGTCTTCAGAGTTTCTCTCGAACTCCTTTACCCTTGTAGTCCTAACATTCATGTCCTTATTGGGGCCTTTAAACCAAGAGAAGCTAATGTATACATTTAAGCATGCATACTTCGCATATAAGTAAGACATATTTAAAACATAATATCAAGAGAGAGAGATGGATACAGAAGGAGGAATTCAGAGAGAATGCGTTGTATATATAAGAATGAGAGAGAGGGAGAAAAAGGAGGGGTAAGACATGTCTGGACTCAACAGAAAGACAGAGAGTGTTTTCTAACAAATGCTAAAGGGATAACTCGCATAAAATCTATAATGTTTATAAAAGTATTTATCCAGTGTGTTATATCAGAAGGTGTGATGAAGGTATGACACAGACATAAGGTTTTGTGCTAGAACAGAGTTTATTGTCAATGCAGTAAATATCCTCACTGTGCCATATGACTGAATTTATACTGTAACTGAACTTTTCAGATGGAAGGTGAGTTATGTGCAGACTCTACCATGGTATATGCCTCTACATACAGTATCACATAGCATAATGTAATGTAAAATGCTAATGCTAAATGCTAAAATAAAGTGAAAATATGCTGAAATGTTTGAAAAAAGTGCACTTTTGATGATCTGTTGTGATATTAGTACTAAACGTTTTGAAAATGCTACCTTATGAAAATAGTACCAAACCAATTAAAAAAAACTGTAAATAAACTGAATGAGATGACATGCAAATGAAAAGTTTGATAGTAAGAGCTTTATGAAAGGCAGTTACTGTGAATGAAACATTTATATAGATGCAGCACTTATTTTTTAACAGAAAGAGTTAACAATGCTCCTCTTAATTTTACAATTTTGTCCCCATTTCCCACAACCCACCCCCCTGAACAATAAAAAACCCCACCAATAAATAATCAATCATAAATTAAATCAAATTCCAAAATGAAAAACAGAATCACAGAGTTCTGATATTACAAACAGAGAGAAAATAATTGACAACATTGTAGACCCATTGTCACTAATCTTATCTTAGTCTTGCCTTGTCTGTTTTCTCGTGTCCTGATCTTTGCCTGTGTATCTCAGATTTCCCCTCTCGTCTTACCCTATTCGGATACTGTTTGCCCCTGCCTGGACCTTTGCCTTGTACCTGCATTTATCCCTCTAGTCTCACCCTGTTGATTCTGTTCGCCGATCGTAGACCCACGCTAGCCCTAGGAATATTCTTGTGTCTTGCCCTCTATATATCTGTTGCCATTGTCTGACCCTTGCCTGTTTCTGACCATGTCGGTTAATAAAGCTTCGCACTTGGATCTGCACGTCTCACGTCTACTCGGCCCCACAAGGATCCAGCGGCTTTTCCAAAGGACATTGGCCAGGTATGAACACAGCGATTCTGCTACTAGATCTCAAGCAGGGCACATCACTTGAGGGTTACATTCGGAATTTTGGCTTTGGCTACTGGCTCAGAAATTACCGGACTGCATGTTATGATTTCTTCTGTGATGGCCTTAGCCCCTGTAAAATCACGAGTGATTCATGAGGGTCCTCGTTCGTCTCTAAGTGATTTTATGGACTATGCTCTATCCTGTTGGTTCAACGTTCACTGTGGGTATCGGGGAGGAACGCGACTCACGGTGTAATGGCGGCCCGCACTAGAGTTACGCTCACAAAATGCGGTGGACAGCAGAGCCTGATCGCAACAAGTCGGACACAACAGCGCCGCCGTTATGTCCAGCTGCCAATCCGAGTCAAGTCAAGTCACAGCTGTTCGTCATGAATCAAGTCAAGTCACAGCTTATCTTCATGAACCAAGTCAAGTCACAGCTGATCTTCCCTGAGTTCAGTCAAGTCACAGCTGATCGTCCTGAGTCAAGTCAAGTCACAGCTGATCTTCATGGGTCAAGTCTGGTCACAGCTGATCTTCATGGGTCAAGTCTAGTCACAGCTGTTCTTCATGAGTCAAGTCAAGTCACAGTTGCTCGTCATGAATCAAGTCAAATCACAGTTGATCATCATGAGGCAAGTCAAGACACAGCTGATCTTCCTGAGTCAAATCACAGTTCACAGCTATCTTCCGAGTCATCACACCATCACATCTGATCATCCAGAGTCACGTCACATCACAGCTGATCTTCCAGAGTCATGTCATGTCCTGTCTGTTTCACCCAGATTATCAAGGTCAGCCCTTCGGTATCCCAGTCTGGTGTCCAGTGTTAGGGATGCACCGTTGGTGTCTGCACGCGCAGTTGGTATCCCCAAACCCACTCACTCTAAACCTTCTGTTTCTGAACTAATTCCCCTGTCTGAAGGGTTTCCCCTGATGGGGATCGCCTTTTATTGCGTTTGGGCTGCATACACCTCCACAGAACTCCCAGAGGCGGCAGCACCCACTATCAAAAATTACTTAATAATATAATTTTAAATTAATTTAATATTAAAAAAAATATTTTTTAAATACTATTTTTTTAAAGGTCTCCAGAGTCGGCGGCTGAAGCTACAGTATCCTCTGAGGTGGTGGTGCTCGCTGCTGTGTTCCCTGAAGTGATGGTGCCTGCTGCAGTTTCTCCAGAGGTGGCAGCGCATGCTGCAGAACCTCCCGAAGTGGCGGTGCTCGCTTCAGCTCCTTGCGTGGTGGTGGCGCCCAGAAATGCACTTTCAACCTGTCATGTCAAGGTCGAAGGAACCTTTGCCAAACTCTCCCTGTATCCTGAGGGCACTGCTGTAAAACCTCCAGACGTGGCAGCACCCGCTGCAGAACCTCCAGAGGTGTTAGTAGTACCCACCTGTGAACTTTCTGCCTGTCCTGTCACGGCTATGGAGGCCGTTTGTGAATTCTCGTCCTGCCCGGTCACGGCTATGGAGGCCGTCTGTGAATCCTCGTCCTGTCCTGTCCTGTCATGGCTATGGAGGCCGTTTGTGAACTCTCTGCCCATCCTGTCACGGCTATGGAGGCCGTCTGTGAATCCTCTTCCTGCCCTGTCATGGCTACGGAGGCCGTCTGTGAACCCTCTGCCTGTCCTGTCACGGCTATGGAGGCCGTTTGTGAACTCTTTGCCTGTCCTGTCATGGCTATGGAGGCCGTCTGTGAACTCTCTGCCTGTCCTGTCACGGCTATGGAGGCCGTCTGTGAACTCTTTGCCTGTCCTGTCACGGCTATGGAGGCCGTCTGTGAACTCTCTGCCTGTCTTGAAACGGCTATGAAAGCCGTCTGTGAACTCTCAGCCTGTCCTGTAATGGCTACGGAGGCCGCTTTTGAACTTTTGTCCTGCTCTGAACCGGTCATGGAAACCCTAAATTAACTTTCTGTAGGCCCTGCTAACCCTGTCGTTGCCAAAGAGACCATTAGTGAACCATCTGTCTATTCAGTATCTGTCAATGTGTCTGATTTTGAACTGTCTGTCTTGCCTGTGTCTGTCAAGGAATCTAAACCTGACCTGTCTGTCTAAATGCTTCTGCTGTGTCTGAGTTTGAACCATCTGTCAGTCCATCTTCAATCACTGAACTGTTTACCAATCTAGTTTCAATCAATGCACCCGGTCTTGATTTGTCTGCCAGTCCACAACTCCCACATGTACCTAATTCTGAATTATCAGTCTGTCCTGTTTCCCGCAATGAGCCTGATGTTAACTCTACTGTCTGTTCCGATCCCACTGTCAATACCAATTTAGTACTGTCAATCTATGAACATGTTATTTGCCCCATTAGTCCAGTCACGATCCCAGAAACCTTACCTGAACTCCCTGTAGGCTCTAGTAGCCTTGTCACAGCCCAGAAATCCTCCTTTGAACTCTTAGCTCTGTTTGTCATGAACTCAAGGACTATAAATGCACTCCGTGTCTGTCTCTTTAACTCTGTCACTGCCAAAGAGAACATTGATGAACATCTTGTGTTCCTTGCCTTGGCCCCTGAAACCATGAATGCACTGCCTGCATTGTCTGTCTCTGTTTTCCCTAGTCCCCAGTCTCTGCCATGGTTCCCTGCTCCGCCGTGGTGGTCTATTGTCTGGCTCTGATGGTCCTCTGCTCCGCCGTGGTGGTCTACTGTCTGGCTCTGGTGGTCTCTGCTCCGCCGTGGTGGTCTGCTGTCTGGCTCTGGTGGTCTGCTGCTCCGCCGTGGTGGTCTGCTGTCTGGCTCTGGTGGTCTTCTGCTCCATCGGGGGGATCTTCGGTCCCGTCTGCTCTGCTGTGGTGGTCTTCATCTCCACCTGTGCTGCCGGCTCCACCCTGGCTCTCTGCTCCGCCGGTCCTGCCTCAGTCCCCGGTCTCTCCACTTCCATGTGGACCTGGCCCTCCATCCCTCCCCCTGTTCCGCCTCCGCTCCACTGCCCTCCTGAATCGTAAAGTGTTTGGAGCATCTGGAAGCCGCTCCTTGGGGGCTGCTCCCTGTTGCCATTGTTTGACCCTTGCCTGTTTCTGGCCATGTCGGTTAATAAAGCTTCGCACTTGGATCTGCACGACTCACGTCTCAGTCACTCCGTGACACCCATTGTATCTGAATATGTTATCCTTTCCAATGTGCACAGGCCTTTTAGATGAAGCACTTATTTTGTGTAGTGAAAAGATTGTGTGTACTGTAGACAATTGAAAATATGCTGAAATGTTTGAAAAAAGTGCCATTTGTTGACCTGTTGTGATATTTGTACTAAGAGTTTTGAAAATGTAACAGTTGCTTGTGAAAATAGTCCCAAAGCGAATAAAAAAAACTGTAATAAAGATATTTTTGTATGTAAGTCACTGTGGATTATGTGCTGGTAAGGATAGATAGATAGATAGATAGATAGATAGATGATAGAATCAGACTAAAGATAGATATTATTGAGATATATTACCCTTATTATTTTCCCCCAGTATTTTTTTCATTGACCCTGTCTGGTTGATTTTAATGTCATGCTACTAAATACAGCTGTTTTTTTCCACCTCAGAAAAAGGGCAAGGGAGCCCTTTGAGAGTGAGCAAATCAGCTACCTTTCAATCATCAATCACAGAAACACTCACCTCCTCCCCGTCAACTCACAAGGCTCCAAAATTTTCAGTGGAAATGGTGCTGGTTCCTCTGCAGTGGCCTCAAAACTGGATTCATACCTTCAAAAAACAGCCATAATTAAAAATGGCATAATACCATTGTCTGTAGTCCCAGCATTATCTTCTGTCTGTCCCAACAATCAGACTGTACTGTATGATCCAGACCTAGCCCTGTTGTAGGCCCACAAGCCCAGGGCCATGACAGAAATAATTTTGCTTTGTTTTAAAAAATAAAGGCATTATCGATTCAGTTCATCATCATCATTATCATCTTCACAGTCCTAATTGTTTTGCCTGCCAGCTGTCGGGTGGTGGGATAATTGAGTAATCTGACATTTTTGCAACAGCTTCCTGAAACAATCTCCCCATCAACACAGAATGTTTGTTTACCTAAATTAGGTGCTTATTTCATATAGAGAAAATAAAAAAGATTCATTTGGTGAATTGGTAATATATAGCTTGTCCTTGTTGGTCTTGAATGAGCTTTCTGGGAATGGGACTGAATAAATGGGAAAAGCATGTTCTGATATGCTCTTTCACCTCGTTAAAGAACATTTGGAATGGTTTATAAATGCAAATATACAGATATCTCAATAATCAGTAAAGAGGCTGAATCTTTACTGTCTTTGATGTACTAATCTCATAGACCAAGACTTAATTTGTGCATTTCAAGAATGCTATTCTGTTACTGTCTGCTTAATTTAGAATGGCAGGTTTTATGATGTTTTCTTTTTACTTCTAAAAGCACATTAGAAAATAAATGCAGATTTATTGTACATAAAGTAATTCTGGCTTTATTTGATTTGCTAAAGACAGCTGCTAGGCTAGAGTGGATAATTAACAGAAAGAAACAAATCGACAGGTGCCAGCCAGCCTATTGATTGTGAAAGACTTCTAAATTTAGCTGTTCAATAGTGAGCACTTCATGTTTTGTTGAATAGCATTTGAGTGTATCATGAATACAACAAACCCAAGTGATATAATGGGAAACATATTCTTTCTATTTTCAGTCACATTGAAAACACAAAGTAATATAAGTTAAAGATAAATTTTCCCAATCCATGACTTTTAATGATTTATTATCCTGTTTGTAAATATCAGCACCATGTAATGTGGCTTTCATTCTGTTTCAGGTCGACATCTTGCATGCCAATATGAAGACCAGTTAGAGGAATTCAATCAACGTTTACTCTCCCTTAATTTGAATCCAACCCTGTATGAGTTTCTTTCTTCTGTGGAACACAAAAGGAGAATTTGTTAAGAATAAACATGACCAGTACTAGTATGTACAACTCAGGTGCAGTATTTAGAATTAGTGAATTCTTAATTCATAAAGTTCCTACATTCACATAACAACTGTGTGTCACAGTTATGTTCAGTTTTCCTTAGTTTTCATAGAATCTAGTTTGTTTTCATTCATCACAAGTTCTTTTGAGTTCCCACCAATCATCGGTTTCCATGGACACTAACCAGTCATCACAGCTGATCATCATTTAGTTCGTCACCACCATGTATTTAGTTCCTCCCTATTCACTCTATGGTTGTTGTTTGTGTAGATTTTTATACACTGTTATGCCTTATTGCCTGCTTGTGGATTAAACCTCATTAGTATTTTTGAACATGTCTTCATCTGTTGACAGTGTGAGGAACAGACTGATGTCAGTCAGTTTATGTATACACACACATATATATTTTTGTGTTTATATAGTAATTTATATGAGCAATATCACTCGAGTACGAGAGCGATACCCACTCTATATCAGCATGTTTTAAATGCCTGCGGCCTGGTGCCTCTGGCCTAATCACAGCCGCTGATATAGAGCCGGTATCGCTCGAGTACGAGAGTGATACTGTGTTTATACAACAGTTCGACGGAATGTGTGTAATTGAACAAGAAACAATGGAGTGCCTAATAAAACCCTCTTTTGTGCGGAACTACTTCCTTCCGCCACGGATTCAAAGCTCAAGTTGACAGTTAAAACATACGTCACTTTAAGAATTCGTATCAAGGGCATGTGCTGCTTCAGTTAGGTTATTAGTGAGAAATAATGAGGTTATAAGAGAGAAACAATGCGGCAAGACGTGCATTCAAATGAGAGAGAGACCGCAAAGCTAGACGTTTCTTCTTATATTAAAGGTGTAGTAGGAGATCATGGAAAATGCTAGCTTTAGCCTGATAGCACTGAAAGCGAAAGTCCCACCCTCCCTGCAATCGCCATCCAAAGCCATGCCCTCTGAATGGATTTATGCTCACAGACCAGAACACCAGAGACAACATTAAAATAGGCTACATCAGCGGTTCTCAATTCCAGTCCTCGCACCCACACCTGCTCTGCAGATTTCATATGTATCTCTTATCATGTGTGACGTTTGTTCTATTCGACCGTGAGTGCCCTGGGAAATGTACATCACCGGATATTCCGCCATGATTCCAGTTCGAAGCGAGCGTATATGTTCCATACAAAGGGCATTAAAGTGTGCGAGACATGAATTTAAAGGGGTCATATGATGCTTTTTTAAAGATCATTATTTTGTGTGTTTGGTGTAACAGAATATGTTTGTAACACCTGCTTTGCTGAAATCAAAGGTCGAAATATGAACTAATATTGATCTTTCAGCAATTCAATGTACCGGGGGGATAAATGGCTAATCAGAAGACACAGGAGTCGTAGGAGGCAAAAGGCACACACACATAGATTTTTTTCAGACACACTTATTTATATGAAAATAGTGATTGGAATGAAATAATTAAACAATAAGGGAACAGACATATAATTATAAATCAATAATACATTTTAAATGAAAAGGAAACAAATCAGTTGTGATTTAACTTGGTCACAAAATAAAATTTCCCAAATTAAACAAAAAAATGCAAAAACCAAAGGCAAAGATTTAGCTCCTTTTCCCTTTTAACGAATTTGCTTTTGTTCTGAGTTCCCTTATTATTTGCTTTAGTGGCTTTAGGTTTGATTTAGTTACACCTGATTAACAGATTTTAATAGTTTGGGTTAGGTTCTTTGTTTCCTAATTCCAGCGTGTTTGGTGAAATTACCTTTCCAAACCAAAATTAAATTTACATTTCCAGCCAATATAATCCAACAAATAAATGTACAATACCTTTGGATTACCACATCAACAATTAAAGAAAATAATATAGAAAACACATATCACCTCTTATCAATTCAAATAATTATTGTCAGTTCAAACATGTCAGTCCAAAAAAGAATTAGAATGTTCTCCCTTAATTCTTAGAAAATGTCAGTTCCAACAGAAAAAAATACCTCAATCCTTAAATTCAAAGAGAAGAACTCGCACAGATAAACGAAAACGCCGGAACGATGCAAATCCAATGGAAGGTGAGAAAGGAGATCCAAGTCCAGTCTTTACGGTGGCTCGCCATCTATTTCCTTCAGTCGACATGAGACTCGATGCATCCACGACAAAAAAAACGCAATCCGCAGTAAGCAAATCCAACTTCAAAACATAAACATGCAAAAACTGGCCAATTCCTCTGTATATTAACTGTTTTTGTTAATTGGTCTTCTTTCCCGGTTACACCAGATGAACCAACGATTAGTTTTGTTTACGTTAGCTTGGCCTTAAACATTTACAGATCAACAGGAACTCTATGCAGATAAGTTTTTTTTTTTTACAAAATTATCAATCGATGTAGTTTAGAGGGGGGAAACAAGCGAAGATACGAAGTAATCCTAGGATGACAGTTCTTGCGCGAAATACTTTAGGTATTTTCATCAAAAGACCAAATCTCTAAATCTCTCGCTTCTCTGTATAGAGAATGAGGAGTTACGTCACGATCTTTTCACTCCGCATTGCATTTCGGGAAGGCGCCGCCATATTAGCAGGAAACGCTATCCGTTCCAATGGTTACTTCTCATTCTCTATAAGGACAAATGCTTATCTTTTGTTTTGTTTTTGCCTTTAAGTTAAACAACCATTCATTCTTCATTGTATCGTTGGGCAGGGCAAGAGAAGACTATTTTATCGTACAGAATGGATATAGCACTGCTATTGGACTCTCTTAGGTTTGATCTTTAGATTGTTACAGATGGTTTACCCGATTAGCTTTGTGAAACCAGTGTCGCGCGATGACTGCTTAGTCATCATACGGTACATTATCCAAATAAAAGTACAAGCTGACAGAAGTCGATCCATTTCTTTGTTGGAAACTTTAAATGACGAAGTATAATTGTTGTTATTGTAAATATAAATTTTTCCATGACCACAGAGGAGAGTCAGAGATTGTGTTCAGCGGACAGACACGAACACACTGTATTTTATTTTTTATATTTATTTCAACAAATGACAAGCAAAATCAAATCTCTAGGAGCTTGGGGAAAGTTTTGTAGTATTTTTAAATGCTGGTTTAATGTGCTTAAGACAGTGATGCTAAAGACATGCAGATGAGCCAGAATATCAACGCAACATGTTTAAACGTAAAGCGTTTTCCTCTCTTTAGAAAACCGTAATCTAGAAAGCGCTTCTGGATTAAGACAGCTATTTCTAAAGTTCATACTTTGGGCTCATCTGTTTTTCCACACACATTATGCTTTATTAGTAAGATGTGTGTACAGAATGTGGTCTTTAAAAAGCCTGTCTCGGTGCGTTAAGCGCGTTCTTTATATGAGAGGAAAATGCATAACGTGTAAATAAACGGGTTGCGTTCACATTTTGATCTTATATGCATATCTGCACATAGTAAATGCTTTACAATTTTGTCTTTATCACTATCTGTTCTTTGGTTACATTTAAGCTTTCGCATTTAGAAAGGACGAGATTCCCCTGTTCAAGTTCTGCTAATTCACAAGCCTAGTGAGAGTGAGAGTCATGCTCGCAAAGAAGGTAATGTTAACTATTAAACCAACAAAATCAAAACTTTCAAAAACACACAGCAATGTGATTATTTTACTGAGTGAGAGTCAGTGGGTTTAATCAGTGACATTAACAGATTTACAATTCGGCGTCTTCTTCGCGACCTCCTTCCCTTGGTGTTTTTACACATAGAAAAGGCGAAAAAACATATAGCATTGTCCAGTTTTCTCTCGGAACGATGATCTGAGTTACTATTGCAACTATCGATGCAGTATGAATGACATACACCAGTGACATTTTTCACAATCACGACAAACAAATCAAATACTGCCCTAAACTCAATAACGGAAAAGGGCAAGCGCCATCTGCAAGTATGGCGGAAATAAACAAAGCAGTTTCCAGAACTTACAACGCGGCGTTACGTCACATTCTCGTTCTATAAGCATCTTTATACCTGCGTTGATCACAGAGCTGAGTCAGCATCGTGCTCGAGGAGGGGATGTCAGCGCTGCTGCAATGGTTTCTCTAATTGGATGACGAAACATCTGCAGGTATTTACCATTCTCATGGATGCATTTTGACTGCAATAATTACATAATGCTGTATGAAACATAAAATAAAGGATTTAGCATATCATGGTAAAAGGATAACTATACAATTGTCACAAGTGTTTCTTTTCTTGCAGTTCAGTTCACCATATATTTAGTAATTTGTAATCATGTGACTATTAGATTTGTTATCTTCTTTTTATATGCGCGCAGTTGAAACCGGGACTTGACTGCAAATAGACTAACACTTTGAGTCTGGGTTACATAAGTTGACATGATTTAGATTAAAAAAAAACACATTATTTTATTTTCAAATACTGTACATTATTGTAGGTCTCTATGCCCCGCCTCTCTCAAACGATTCGTTTTCTACAAAGTCCCGCCTTCAGACAAGTGCAGTCTGCTCTGATTGGCCAGCTGACCCAGTGCATTTGTGATTGGCCAAACACCACAAGCAAGCATCGGAAATGTAATGCCCCTTACCACAATCGCGAGCTTCATCTTTCAAAATAAAATGTAAAGACAGAGCCCGAAAGGGGAACAGAGTCTCGTGACAGACACGGTGATATGTGTTTGCAGTACACAAGCCACTGTTAAGACAGTTGACTCCACTGTGATGTGTCTCTCTCAATCTCTCTCTCGCTCGCGCACGCACGCGCGCACACACACACACAAACACACACCACTATCGCTCTCTTCATCTCATTATTATTCTCTCCTCTTCGGCACACCCCACCACAAACACACACTACTCTCTCTCTCGCTCTCACGCCTGCAGGCACACCCCCCTACCCCCCCCACCACACACACACAGCTATATAAGCATCGCTCAAGCACACCCGCAACACACACCAACACAACCCCCCCACACTCTCATCTCCTCTTCTATATCTCGCTCTACTCTCTCTCTCTCTCTCTGCGCTCTCTACGCTCTGATGTGCAAAACTCCGCTTTTGAACAGTCAATAGCAAATACTTAAATAATAACAAAACAGTAGCTGATCTGAATGACCTCCTCTCCTACGGTTACTGCAAACGGTCGTCCATAAAATGGCTTGATGTTCTGTGTAAGTAATCTTTAAAGATTCCTAATGCATCTACTTCGGAAGGCCAACAATAAAGTGCTTGTGCTTTCGCCCTAGAACATCGAGTCTCCTGACATGACGGCTCATACCACTAACTGCGGTTACTGAAAACAACGCATGGCTGGCTTCTTTCTTTGCATGCAATTGGGCGGCATTATGCTAATATTGCCACATAGTGAGGTAGATATGTGGGGCTGGTCGAACGAGCCATTTTAGGGGGGGCGTGGCAGAGTCTTAACTTTGATAAAGAATATCTCTTTGGTTTGGAGACTAGTGTTTGCAACTTTACAGATCTTTTTTATGCACAATCAGCTTGTAACACTCCCAAAGAGAAAGGAAACTTGAAATCGCATCATATGACCCTTTAAATATATTTATGTACAGAGGTATATTTATTCACATTCTTAGTAAGTTTCGTCTGTGTGTGAAGACGCCGAGCAGCGCAAATCAGTGAATGAATGTTCCGAAGTGAAGTAAACTTCAATGGATTTCTCCTGCTTCCCTTGCACGAGGACTGGAATTGGGGACCGCTGGGCTACATCATGTGTCATTCACCCGGTGAGAAAACTTTATAGTACAGTAAGTACCATGAAGGAAGATCGGCTTGTTGATGATTGTCTGCCATTCTCGCTCTGTCTGCACAGTGTGCGGGAATGCGCTGATGACATATCCTGTCTGCGCGAACAGGGTGCGCAGAGGTATGCAAATACATATGTTGACAGGCAGTTAGGAAAGCCAGTTAAAACGCTCGGACCGAGCGTTCTGATTGGACGAACATTTCTTGGTCCTACGCCTTCCACAGAATACATAAATACAGATAAATACTATTTAGGAACCAATTAACTAATGATTGCTATCGGATTGTGAGAGACTTTCAACCAGCACAAAAAAATGTTTCTGAAGACAATCACCTATTACACCTTTAACTAACGTACTCTACGATTAGCTCAGTGAATAATAAAAAAAAAACATAGACCCGGCTAGAACAAGCGGAGTGATACAAAATTGTGAAAGGGCGTTCCTGTAGCAATACCAGTACAATATCTCACGGTTCTCAACAATCAGATTTGAGAACCAGAACGAACTGCTGTATATACTGTAATTTATTTTTATTAGTTTTTGTTTTTATATCTCCAGTTCTTATTTTAGTTTGGTATAGTAATTTGTCTTATTTTTGCGTTATTGTTTTAATTTTAGTACTTCAGCTTAAATTATTTGCCAAGTCAACATTTCTAATTTTCTTTTAATACTTTTCATCTAATATTTATTTTTTCACCTTTTTTTCCAGTTAACAAAACCAATCTGTAAAAGATAGAATCTTGAACAAACCTGACTGGTTTTGTGAAATGGATCAATTGATTCATTAAAAAGATTCAATTGAAAGAGTTTATTCACAAATCTAAGACCACGCCAAGCAGAATTTGTCCCTTTAAAACTTTGAACTATCCCTTTAAAAGTTTAATTTATTCTCATTAGTACCAGGGGTGTGATTGGTAGGATAAACAGATAATGACCCATCTAGACTCGCACACTACTCTACGGTCATGTGTGTTTGTGTAATGACCCACCCTGCAACTGTGATTCTCTCCTCCTAAGCTTTTGTTTGAGTGCTTACTGACAGACATAAAACAACCCCCCCTCCCCTCAATCTCCTCATCCTCACTGAGATTCTCTCTTCCTTTCTCCGTTTCTCTCTCTCTCCTTTTCTTCCTCTCCAGGAGTTATTTTCATTATGGGGAGCCGTTGCAGTAAATGCGGTGCTCCTCAGACTGCGGACCTGGGCTGAACCGCTGACCCCTGCATCTCAAACGCCACTCCCAAGGTCCCTTGCCTCCAAGGCCTCCCTTTGTGCGGCTGTGGCCAGAGTGCGGCCTCTGTAATTCACCCGCTTGCTAGATCGCCTGCCAGCGAGTATTGATTTTTGTTTCCCCAATCTCCAGGAGAGAGGGCAAGAAAAGATTAAAAACACTTTGTCAGTTTGGTGGGGAATAAGAATTCCACGCAGGGGATACCTTGGAGTGTGAAGGGTCAGGGCCGAGGTACATCTTTATGGCCTTAACTCCTTCCTGACTAGAGACATTTAGCTCAGGCTCCTGCAGCTTCTTTCTTCTCCCTTCTTTGTCCTCCCTATTTTTTCTCCTTGTATTTTTCCCTCTCTTTTATATTGCCTTATTTTGTGGAGGAAATATTTTGCCAACAGGGAACTGGCCTCATCATTATTAGGGTATTAAATGTGACTGCGTATGAGAGATGAAAACTTCCAGCAGAGAAGGTGGCCTTCTTAGTGTTTGCGGTATTGTATCACCGTAAATTGAGAGCAGGGTAACAGTGACCACCCACTTTTTCTGCAGCCTTGGTCCAGAACTATATTTCTCATAAATTTCTTTTCATTCAAAAAAATATTAAATAAAGCTAAAAGCCATTAATTAAACCAACCAATTCATAAATCACATGATTACAATCTTTAATGATTACAATCTTTTTGATTACGATTTTTTTGAAGCAAACGTGCAAATGAAAATCAGAAAAGACAAAGTTATACAAAAGTGTTCTTTTTTGACGCATGTCCAGTGCATTTTTATCTATACTTATATGTGTGTTGTGTTGTGAAAGAGTTCCTTTTGCTAAAACCGCTAACCTGCCAGCTTAAAGAAAAAAAACTTATTGCCGTGCATTATTCTCCACATACTGTATAGTGCAATCTGAACCCTAAACACGTTTTGTCAAAAAAGCCGGTTTTGTCCACTTTCAAGGCATCGCGAGTTCACGTTTTACTGCAGAAGTAGACAAGGGCCCTTGTTGTTTTTGAACAGAAGCCGATAAGTCCATTCTAGCAAATCAGCGCGCTGTATTCAGGTCAGGTGACAAGACTACATTCACTGTGAAAAGACGTGCTAGCTGAGACGAGTTTCTCAAAGCTGACTAAAAGTGATCCAGGATCATTTCGACGAACTTGATGAACCTGTGAAATCTTCTGGGCAAAAAAGGAAAATAAATGCTGAAATGTTTTCACAGAACCTTGCAAAATCAGCACGTTACAATGGTGAGGGAAAAGCTCAGTTTATTGCGTGTAATCATCACATCCATACAGTTTATGATCACAACAACAACAACGTTTGTCAGGCATCTACATTGTCATCTGAGGAGATTACAAAGATTAAACAAGTGGTTTTTAAACTCTAAAACATGAAATTTGGAGTTATCTGCTTTTGCCAAAAAAACAACGGTTGGAGTTTTCTGCTTTTGCTATAAAACAAACTTTAAATATGTAAAAAAAAAAATACTTTCATGAACTTTAATTTAGTAATTTATCTGTATTGTTTAAGTTTATTACTTTAATCCAACAACCAGCTGTCGTTTGATTGCATTACTTTGAATGCGCCAATAAAAAAGTGTTTCTGGAGGATTCTATTCAGAATATTTATATAATATATAGATATATATATAATATCAAATAACGTAATAACACTATAACTTGTAGCCATTTAATTTAATTTACAGTATTAAATACAACAATCTCCTTTGAAAATCTATCCATTATACACCAAAGCATAGAAGTTCTGGCGTGTACAAAACTTGATTATGAAGTTCGAAGTAGAGTGCAACAGTGCCCGCCCACTTTGTCAGCAACCTGGCACTGGATATTTTTCCTATTTCTTTTCTCTCTTTTTTTTCACTCTAGGGATTTTGTACTTGGACCAAACTAACCAGCCACAATATTATAAACTTAACCGGTTGAAGAATGAATCTTTTTTTAACCGGTTCTTTTTAGTGAACTGGTTGAACCAGTTAACCAAATAGGACTGAACCATCTTAAACAGTCCACTTCTCGAGCAGCACAGATCTACACAACCAAAACTCATATTCGGACGCACTCGACAGTCACTCAGACTCAAAATGGGCCAAAATACCATATCCTATGATGCTGTTTTTTGCCAACTAATTAAGCGCTTCAGTTATTCAACAGTACATTTAACTGATATGCTTTTGTTTTTTTTTACTTTTACTTTTAGGGGTTTCACTAACTTTCTTGACGAGCATGACTGATGCGCTGCAAGCAGAGAGCTGTATAAGTTCTGTTCACCTTCAGAGTACTTTCACGAGTTCACACTTACATATAATGAACAGAGTATAGGTTATGCATATTTGAGCGGCTGGCCGGGAAGCTTGCGTGCCTCGTAATTACTCTCGAGCCCGGGATACTCCCCCTGTCCGGGGAGAGGGGTCCGAGTTCGGGTCTAAGCCCGAACCCAGAGCGCTCCCCCAAAGATGCAATTAGTACGGGACAGCAGCCAGAGAGGAGTGTTGATAACCCCCCAAAATTTGCAAAGCTTAAAATTGGTGGTGTGCTGGACCTTGTTTTGTAGTAGCGGCACTGCTGAGGCTTAGGAGAGAGAGCTAGAGGCTTCTGCGGAAGCGGGCGCTGCTGATGCATCTGAAAAGAAAACTCCTGTGGGAGTGGGAACTACTACGGCATCTGAAAAGAAAACTCATGTGGGAGTGGGAACTGCTACAGCATTTGAAAAGAGAAAGTGGCTTCTGCGGAAGTGGCCGCTGCTGCGGCATCTGAAAAGAAAACTCCTTTGAGAGTGGGAACTGCTACGGCATCTGAAAAGAGAAAATGGCTTCGCTGAGCAAGCACTTGCAACGGCAGAGGAAATCGACAAAGCTCCTGCGGGAGCGGAACTGCTGCGGCAGTGGGGAAATAAAGAAAATCTCCTGCGGGAGCGGGCACTGCTGCGACAGTGGGGAAATATGGAAAAGCTCCTGAGGGAGCGGGCACTGCTGCGGCAGTGGTGAAGTATGGAAAAGCTCCTGCGGGAGCGGACACTGCTGCAGCAGTGGGGAAATACAGAAAAGGCTCCTGCGGGAGCCATGGACTGCTGCGGCAGTGGGGAAATATGGAAAGAGGCTCCTGCGGGAGCGGGCACTGCTGCGGCAGTGGGGAAATATAGAAGAGCTCCTGCGGGAGCGGGGACTGCTGCGGCAGTGGAGAAATATGAAAGAGCTCCTGCGGGAGCAGGGACTGCTGCGGCAGTGGGGAAATACGGAAATAGGCTCCTGCGGGAACGGGCATTGCTCGTGTGGGGAAATATGGAAAAGCTCCTGCAGGAGCGGAAACTGCTGCGGCAGTGGGAAAATATGGAAAAGCTCCTGCGGGAGCGGTCACTGCTGCGGCAGTAGAGAAATACAGAAAAGGCTCCTGCGGGAGCGGAAACTGCTGCGTCAGTGTGGGAATTTAGGTAATGCTCCTGCTAAGCGTGAACTGCTGCGGTAGTGTGGTAATTTAGGTAAGGCTCCTGCGGGAGCAGGAACTGCTGCAGCTGTGGGGAAAAGCAGAAAAGGCTCCTGCGGGAGCGGGCACTGCTCCTGTGGGGAAATATGGGCAAGGCTCCAGCGGAAGCGAACACTGCAGTGTAAAACACAGACAATATTTCCAGCTGTGGGGAAATACAGAAAAGACTCCTGCGGCAGCGGGCACTGCTCCTGTTGGGGAATATGGGAAAGGCTCCTGCGGGAGCGGGCACTGCTGTGGCTGTGGAAATACAGAACATGCTCCTGCGGGAGCTGAACTGCTGTGCGTGTAGAATACAGAAAAGGCTCCAGCGGAAGCTAACATTGCAGTGTAAAACACAGACAAAGGCTCCCATGGGAACAGGAATTGCTGCGGCAGTGGGGAAATGTGGAAGAGCTCCTGCGGGAGTGGGAACTGCTGCGGCAGTGTGGGAATTAGGTTAGGCTCCTGTGGGAGCGGGAACTGCTGCGGCAGTGTGGGAATTAGGTCGGCTTCTGCCGGAGCTTGCATTTGCAGGGGAAATCTAAAAAGCTCCTGCTGACCGGCACGCTGCGTCCAGTGGTGGAATTTGTCAGATAAGCTCCCTGTGGGAGCGGGAACTGCTGTGGCAGTGGGGAAATATGGAAAAGCTCCTGTGGGAGCGGGAACTGCTGCGACAGTGTGGGAATTAGTTAAGGCTCCTGCGGGAGTGGGAACTGCAGCGGCAGTGTGGCATTAGGTTAAGGCCCCTCCTGCGGGAGCGGGAACTTCTTCGGCAGTTTGTAAACACTACAAGGCCTCCGCGGGAGCGGGCCACTGCCGCAGCAATGGGGAAATATGGGAAAGGCTCCTGCGGGAGCGGGCACTGCTGCGGCAGTGGGGAAATATGGAAAAGCCCCTGCGGGAGCGGGAACTGCTGCGGCAGTGGAGAAACATGGAAGAGCTCCTGAAGGAGCGGGGACTGCTGCGGCAGTGTGGAAAATAGGGAAAAGCTCCTGCAGGGGCAGGGACAGTGGGGAAATACAGAAAGGCTCCTGCGGGAGCTGTTCTGCCTTAAGTCCCACCTCTCTTGGTGTGTTAGTTTTATCGGTCAGCACGTGCTGAGGCAGCGCGAACTTATGGTAAATGGTTATTTACATCTCCCTTTTCCAGGTACTTTGAATGAGTGTTTATGCTTTCGAGGTTTTTAAATAAGCTTGATATGTGTTTGGGAAGATGTTCTGTTATTGTTTTGTTGACATGTCGAGTGTTTTCTGTATTATATTTCGTTTTTTAGACTAATGCTAATTGCTATTATTGGGATATTGTTCAGCAGCTAGCTAAATTCGGTTATGTAACGTTATGTGGCATGCAATGTATAACATAACTGTGATGAAGGCAGGGAATTGACGAGGAGGGGGGACAAATTGCCATTGTTAAGCAGTGTATTTATGGGTTTATTGCCAGTGCAATTGATTTTGATATTTTGAGCATTGTTTGTTGATTAGCTGAATACTTTTGTGGATACTTACCTGTTGTGTTTGATTGTAACGTTACCTGTTGAGGAGAAAAAAGTGAGAATGATGACATTGTTTGCATACCTGTTGAAGAACTATGAAAGAAAAGTGTATATTATTTTAATGTTTAAAAACTGTAAATTGTTACATTATTTATACCACCAGAGAAAAAGCTTTGTGTGGGTGGTTTTTTTCTCCCCTTTTCAGGGCACAAGTAAGCAAAATTTAGCAGTCTCAGTCACAGTCCTGTCAGACCCATGTCACTATCAAGCTTACCACTGTCTTTTTGTCACACAGTATCATTAAGATGCAGAAAAGAAAGAGGCAGGAGAAGATTGCCACCTTTTTCAAGAGAAATCCTGTAAATGAAGTTGAAAGCTGAAAGTTGAAAAATTTTGACATTAAACAACAGTAGCCTATTCCCATTAGATACTGTTTGCATTTATTTCATGATATTACTTTTCAATATTCACTGAGGTTTGCTAGTGCCACAGCTGTAACTGTTTGGCCCTATTCCTTTACCACTGCCCATTATTACCACTTTAGGAGAGGAAGTTGCTGGAGGCATCAGTTTCAGAGAGAGCACAGGAAGGTTCACAGGTGAGCAATGAAATGAATGTTACAGTTTGTGAAAGAGGTCTATGAAGGAAGAGAGGCCATGTGTGTGTGTTTGTGTCATGGGTGGTGCTTATTTCCATCCCAGGTGCACGCGTGTGTCTGGTGTGTTTATATCAAATTCACAATTTCATTTCAAACGTTTTGATTAGGGTGTATGTGAGGATGTGGCCAGGAGTGAGGAAGACAGAGATGAAGAGGGAGGAAAAGGCAGACACGAAGCAGACAGACAAGAAGCAGGCAGACAAGAAGAACAGAGTGAGGGAGAGGTCAGAGAGGATAAGGATGAAGATGAAATGGTAGAGAGAGGAGCAGAGAACTCAGACGTGGCTGTTACTCGCCATCAGTTCAGTAAGCCCAATCAACCAGATCCAAAATTAATTGCTAAACAGTCCTTGCCCAAATATACTCTGAGTTTTCAAACTCAGTGGTACCAGAAATTTCCATGGCTCCATGCGAGTCCTGGTGTTGAGGGTGTATTGTGCTTTTACTGCTCCAAAGCCTTTAACTCTGAGACATCACCTCTTGCCAAGAATGCTGATTCAGCATTAATTTCATCTGGGTTTAAAAATTGGAAAAAAGCTTGAGCGATTTACTGTGCATGAGAGATCTGATAGTCATAAGACAGCCATGACAATGCACATCCATGAAGATCGATCAGTACAGGTTCAGCTATCTAGTGTGAGTGTGAAACAGCAAGAGGATGTCTTCTCAAAATCATTGGTGCTGTGCAGATGTTGCTAAGGCAGGGCTTACCTTTTAGGGGCCATGAATGTGGTGAGGGAAATTTTGAACAGGTTCTGAAGTACAAATCAGAGGATGACCCCTCTCTAACCAAGTGGTTGACAGATGGTAGAAAGGATGTATATACTTCATCTATGGTTCAAAATGAAATCCTGACTTTGTTCAGCAGCGTGATCATACGCGAAATAGTTGAAAACATCAGATCACTTCCACACCTGCAGTACTCTGTGATGATGGATGGGACACGAGACGTGTCTGGAAAAGAGCAAAAGACAGTGTGTTTGAGATATCTTGACAAGGATTTAGTCCCTCGTGAAGAATTTATTGGTCTTTATGAGGTTTCTTTGACAACAGGAGAAAATCTAACAAAAGTAGTCATGGATGTTTTGCAGCGCCTAAACTTGCCTATCACTGGGTTGCGTGGCCAAGCATACGACGGGGCCGCAAATATGGCTGGCAAATACAATGGAGCACAGGCCATTGTAAGAAAAATACAACCTCTGGCTCCCTATGTTCATTGTGCTGCCCACTGTGTTAACCTAATTACACAGAGGTCCTGTACTGCCTCAATATTTATCCGGAATTCTCTGGATTGGGTCAATGAGTTGGGAGTGTTGTTTGGGCAGTCAGGGAAACTGAAGGACATATTTAAGGGAATTGCAAGGTCTGAGGAGGGTGAGGGTCCATGTCACACTATAAGACCTCTGTGTCCAACAAGGAGGATGGTCCGCACTAGTGCCATCCGCACTGTGCTAAACCAGTACGAGTGCATAATAATCAAGGCTTTGGCTGAGATGGCAGTGAGTGAGTCTGATGCGGCTAGTAAGGCACAGGGGCTGTATGAGACATTTCAGCAGGGAAATGTTGTCCTTGGTCTTGTATGTGCTTTGGAGATCACAGGGGAGTTGGAGGTTTTGAATATGTCCCTCCAGAGCAGAACACAGACCGTAGATGGTATGCTTTCAGCTGTTGCCTGTGTTAAGGAAAGTTTCAGCAAAAAGAGAAACAGAGTTTTCAGGCTCTTTACACGAAAGCAACAAGGATGTGTGAGACACTCCATCTCACTCCTATTGCCTCTCCTCGTGTCCGTATCCCAACTCAGCGCTTCACAGGTAATGCTCCTGCACATGTACATGTGTCCCCTTCTGACTACTACAGGACTGAATTCTACAAAGTTCTGGATGTTGCTGACATGCAGTTTAGAGAAAGATTTGAGCAGGAGGGAATGCAAATGTTAAGGCACCTGGAACAAGTTCTCTTAACTGGAAAGATTACATGGTGTTGTCCAACAGTAACCAGAAATCAACCCAGACATCCTCAAAGTTCAGCTTGCATTGTTCAGAATGAAGTAGAGCTTCCAGTCTAGTACTGAAATTGTTGCTGTTCTTCAAGGGATTACCCCAGAGGTCCGTGGTCTCTTTGACCAAGTCGAAACGGTTACCCGACTCCTCCTAGTTGTGCCTGTGTCATCAGCAGAGTCAGAAAGGAGTTTCAGCAGCCTCCGGAGGCTGAAAATATGGCTTCGCAGCACCATGACCCAAACCTGTCTCAACAGTGTTGCTGTGTGCAATGTACATAAAGACAAGCTGGACAGGGTAAACAGAAAAAAGATTGCTTAACAGTTTGTCTCCTGTAAGGAGGGCAGAAAGAGCACTTTTGGTTCATTTAAATGAGAGGTAGTTGGTCATATGTTCATTGGTCAGTTGGTTGCATATATATATTTTGTTCTTAATATATGTTGTTTGTATATCTGGAGTTTGTAACAAAAATAATTTCCCCCTGGGATTATTAAAGTATTTCTGATTCTTTAGCAAGTCTACTGTTGTGCATTTTCACAACAGAGTTTTGACTTATTTTCTGTGTGTTCCGAGTGTGTTTTTATACTTATCTAGTATCACTCATTTAAATGGAAAGCTTTTTATATCTTGTATGTTATACATTTTGTACCCCTCTGTCACTGTATTCATCGTTTTTATTGTTAATAAACAAACCACATCCATCCCCCGCACTTTTGAAAAGCTTGCTACGCCCCTGCCAATAGACATGTTCATACCAGTAACGTTAATTTTGCAGTTATGTGCTATTCACTTTCACACTGTTGATAAAGATATTTACTTTGTACGCTCTTCATATTACAGACCTAAAGACGACAGAAATTTTACTCACGATTGCTGTCCACGAGGGCAGTTGCGTTTTAGATCGATTCTGAGTGAGCGCGCTGTGGGCCCGTCAGTGGATGGTGAAATATTTCCGTAAATGAATTGATCCTGTCAGAAGAATTGCGTGAAACTTATGTCTGTTCCGTCTGTATCATCTCAGTGAGGTTTTTATACATGCACAGTAAGGCTAATGTATAGATTTCAGACATTTCAGTGTGGATGATAAACTTTGGGGAAAATTATTATATTATTATTATTATTTTATTTATTTATTTTTACAATTTTAAATGCCTATCAACATTCGTTTATGTCATTATGTCGTTTAACAAACTTTATCCACGAAAACCGGCTTTTAGTAACTTCACCTGAAATTTAATTAATTTACAACGCGGCCTGCGCCGCTAGCGGAGGCAGCCTCAAACTATCATCTGCTACGAGTGCTGGAGGTCCGGCTGCGTACCATCGCTCGGCCAGGAAGATCGTGGTGAAAGGCTTGATCCCATGGGAGGCTGCCATGATGTTTTGCTGGCTTTGGGATCTGGGGCGCGGCCTCAGGCTCGTTGGAAGGCCTGCTGCTGCGCGACCCATCTCTTCGAGGAGAGCCGTGTGTGACTATGGGTTGTGTCGAGCGAGCTAGCTTGGGGCTTTGCACAGTCTATGGCTTGAGCGTGTGCTGTTCTCTAAGAGCAGCGCCGCTATTAAGCCTGTTGCGTCTCTCCCGTGTCGTCTCGGACGGATGATCATGGGGCCGTCTAATTTCGGCGGATCTGAAAAAATCCCAGTAAGGTCCCCTTCGGTGACTGAAAATCGGGTCTGTGATAAGAGGGCAAAGATAGCAACCCGAAAGGCTGAAAGACTAGAATAATACGGTGCCGATAGAGCTCAACGTGCGCTGCAACTTCAGATAAATACATGCAAATTGCAAAACACCATCAAATTAAGAAACTCTTCATCAGTTTAACAACACACGCCTGCAAAATCTCACAACACATGCAATGAAGAACGCGCTGCAAATCTTCACACAACATGCAATGAGAAACGCTCTGCAAAATCCTCACACAATGCAAATGAAGAACGCGCTGCAATAGCTGGCCACAACTTCATTTTTCATGGGGATCCAGCCAAAAAAGTGACGGACCCTGCTGGGATTTAGTTTTGTGCGTGGCCTTTTTATTTTGAGTTTTCTGCTATTGATTCCTTTTTTTTTTTTTTTTTTATTAGAAGATTCACATTCACAAGGATACAGTCCTATCAATAAATTACATACACAAGGAACCAGAATCAAAACATAAATATAAAGAATAATAAAAATGAAATATAAAGAACAAAAACAAAAATTAAACCTCTTTTCTTTCCTTTTTATAAATAAATCATAAGTAAATTAAAATAAAAAATAACGTAAATGGAAAATGACATATAAAATGTCAGCTTCAAAGAATACACAGGAGGTAACCTTTACATCAAAGTCCATATTTTTCCATCAATACAGTAGTTTTAACAGCTTTCTTATTAAGTGATGAGCAGAGAGATTCATAAAATAATTTCAAATCAATACAAAAAATCCTAAAATTGGGCATACAATTTGTGCAGTGGCTATTGGTCAGTGGAGTTGTCGGTGAACTGAAAGGTGAGGTTTTTTTTTGTTTATTTTAAGACCCTGATTGCATGATTCCTTTGTCTTTTAGATATTATTAGCCTAAATAATCTGACGAATTAAACGAGTAACTGTGAAACGTTATATAAAATGGCTATCTTAATTAAATATTCTCAACTAAATATAATTTCAAGGTTAATGAAATCCGCAATGCTTCATTAATTGTTAAAACCAGGTCAAAATAAATTGCAGATTGACAGTAAGAATAATATTGAAAATTATTATTTAATCAGGGCCTTTTAGTAGGCTAATGAAAGAAAGGACAATGGAATACAAATACAACGTGCAAACTTCAGTCAACTTGTTTTTGTTTTTCAGATCAAAATGTATTGCCCTTTCTGTGGTGTCCAATGGCTGACTTTGCCAAGATTGTCAAGTTCATGTGGGCGAGATGTAAGCTTTGTCGTAGATAATGCCCCTAGAACGGCGGGTGATGATCAGGTGTCATCAAACAAAACAAAAACTAGTTGACTGAAGTTTGCACGTTGTATTTGTGTTCCATTGTCCTTTCTTTCATTAGCCTATACTAAAAGGCCCTGATTAAATAATAATTTTCTATATTATTCTTACTGTCAATCTGCAATTTATTTGGACCTGGTTTTAACAATTAATGAAGCACTGCGGATTTCATTAACCTTGAAATTATATATAGTTGAGAATATTTTATTAAGTTAGCCATCTTATATAACGTTTCACAGTTACTCGTGTAATTCGTCAGATTATTTATGCTAATAATATCTAAAAGACAAAGGAATCGTGCAATCAGGGTGTTAAAATAATCACCTTTCAGTTCACCAACAACTCCACTGACCAATAGCCACTGCACAAATTGTATGCCCAATTTTAGGATTTTTTGTATTGATATGAAATTATTTTATGAATCTCTCTGTTTTTCCCTCACTTTTTTAATCAGAAAGCTGTTAAACTACTGTATTGAATTGGAAATATGGACTTGATGTAAGGGTTACCTCCTTTGTAATTCCTTTGCAGTTTACATGTCGTTATTTTTTTTATTTTTTTATTTATGATTTATTTATTTAAAAAAAAGCAAAGGTGTTTAACTTTTTATTTATTTGTTTTTGTTCTGTTTATATTTCATTTTTATTATTCTTTATATTTATTGTTTTGTATTCTGGTTGTGTATGTAATTTATTGCTATGACTGTATCCCCTGTGAATGTTATATCTTCAATAATAATTTTTTTTTAAAAAAAGGAATCACTAGCAGAAACTGCACAAAACAAATCCCAGCCGGGTCCGTCCCTTTTTTGGGTCCCCATGAAACATTTCCGTTGTGGTCCGTGTTATTTGCAGCGCGTTTCTTCATTTGCATGTGTTGTTAGGATTTGCAGCGCGTTTCTTCATTTTGCATGTGTTGTGAGGATTTGCAGCACATTTCTTCATTTGCATGTGTTGTGAGGATTTGCAGCACGTTTCTTCATTTGCATGTGTTGTGAGGATTTGCAGCGCGTTTCTTCATTTGCCTGTGTTGTGAGGATTTGCAGCGCGTTTTTTCATTTGCATGTGTTGTGAGGATTTTGCAGCACGTGTGTTGTCAAACTGATGAAGATGTTTTCTTAATTTGCTGGTGTTTTTTCAATTTGCATGTGTTTTCTTAAGTTGCAGAGCGTTGAGCTCTCTCAGCCACCGTAGATAATGAAGGTAAGGCTGCTTTGATTATTTATAGAGGTTCTCTCTTGTGCTGATTGGATAGATGGTGTAATTACTGATGATGGACTGGCTGCACGTGCTCCTCCCGAAATTTGTTAATAAAACATCACTTAGAGCATTTGCAGTACATTCGTAAGGCAGACGTAAGTGCCATTATGTACTGAAGCTTTGGAACCAAAACCAACGTTTCAAAAACATAAATATAAAATTGAAGAGAGCCTTGCTACGCGTTTTGCCGTCTTCTCCTACACCATCGTTACTAACCAACAGAGTAAACCAGTCCCGGTGCCAGAACATTTTAACAGGGGGGGCTATCCCTTCTGCCCGGGGGGACACATAGCGTGAGTGTCAGTGGGCGTTTGTATCGATATAATTTAATTTAGCCTATAAAAAAAGTGATTAGTATTACTAATCATCGTAACTATTCACAAAGAAGAAAAATGTATTATGATTTTGTACTGGCCCTATGCACATCCGAACTGCTTCAAACTTTACGCAAACATTTTTTTTAAAGTCACGATTAAAATAAGATGACGTTATAAACAAATTACGCATTCTATAATAAATAAAATAACACCAACCTGCTAGAACAGTTGGAGTCTGGCGCTTACTCTCGTTGAACCTTCTCAGTAGAGTATCTTTCCATTCATCCCGAAATTTTCTTGTCAAGTGTGTTTCAAATGCCAGTTGCACTAAATGGGCCTTTCACTGATGTAGCATGCTCCTTCGTTTGTCCGTGAACACATTTTTCAGAGTAGAAAATGAGTTTTCGCATGTAGCTGTAGAAGCTCCAAATGTCAGCGCACATTTCATTGCAGCGAGTACACTAGGCATAGCTTCAAGCGTGGTATGATGCTCCTGGAGTATTTGTTTAAGTGTTAATTTCTTGCCACTAGAAATCGATTTCTAGCCAGTACTTTACGCAGGAATTGTTGGGCCACAACAAATTCTGAATGAATCACTTCCGAATTAGTTAAGTTCATCATATCTTGTACGAGTTGCGCATCCAAGAAAGTGCTGTCATACTGTGGATCAAAAGCTGAAAGAGCTTCAATTAACTTGCTATTTCTTTCTCCAAAACGCTCTGAGATTTCTGCAAGCACTGCGTCCAAAGTACTGTAGTATAATCGTCTGAGCTCTTCTTGAGCCTGGCCAATGCTTACCTCCAGCAGATATTCTTGAAGGCCTTTGTTGATGGTCCGCTTTTGTTTGGGAGGTCTTGGCATTTCAGTGTTGTCGGCCTTCTCCCACAGCTCTAAGGAGTCAGATTCACTGCGCAATTTCGTAAGACATTCTGAAGCACATGTAACTAATTTGACTGCACTTAGAAGGTCCATGTCCTCTGACTGCATCAGTTTGTTTGGAGCATCAAGTAGCTGTAGAATCTTATACACCATGTGGGGAATGAACTTGAAGCTCGTCTCTGATACTTCCCTAATCAGGCTAGCTGCTTCCATGCGCACCTCCATCTCGAATCTGCGGATTCCATTGATCTCGGCTAACAACTCAGTAATGTCTTGAAAAGAATTCAGAATTGTTTTGACCGTTTGAAGATGCCCTGTCCATCGCTGTTCAAGTAATCTCTTAAGCTGCTGCCCTCCATACATAGACAGCAACGGTTGGCTTCTTTATGAATTTATAAAGCAAGTTGCACACATTAAAGAAGTCTTCAACCGCAGGCTCTGTGGATATTGCATGAACTACCACAAGATGGAGCTGATGATTGAAGCAATGCATGTACGGAATCACTCTTCCTAATTTGTCCTGCAAAATTTTCTGTACTCCTCCGTTTTTTCCAGACATGAGAGACGCCTCGTCATACACCTGGCTCAATATTTTAGAAGTACTGAGCCCATTCTTTTCAAGCTCTGTAATTATTGTGTTGGTCAGGGTCTGGGCATCCCCTTTTTCAGTTGTTGTCATGGAAAGAAGTCGCTCTGTGACTTGATAATTGTCCTTAACAAAGCGAACGATTATGGAGATATTTTCCATTCCAGTTGGGTCACGTGTGCCATCTACTTTGATTGTGTACCACGAGTCTGCAACTTCTCGAACTATTTCTTCAGTCACCAGACTGCTCATGTTTGCAATGAAGTCATTTTGAATTTCGTGAGAACTGTATGTTGCATTGCGTGGTATTGTCTTCATAACACTCCTTAATTCTGGGTCTTTTCGAAGGGTATATTCGAATAATGAAAGGAAAAGTTCACTTCCATCCTCTGTTAGACAATCAAAAGCATCTGTGCTTCCCCTTAGCGGCAAATGATTCACATCAAGAAATGCAATCATGTCCACTACAGAGGAGAGGTAGTAGCGATTCCTAGCTAATTGGTTACTGTTAACCATAGTGGAAATTTCAAGTCCACTTTCAGCCCATTTTTTTCTGTCTTTCTATAGAGTGCCATGCTTGTAATGTGTTTTTTTTTTGACGCTGCATGTTTGTTAAGGCCTTTTCCCGCCTCTACAGCATGTTTCCAATCACTGAAGCCCCTTACAGTGAAAGCTGAGTCAGATGGAGAAATTAAGTATTTCCTGCATGGAAAACAAAATGCAGCATCTGCTTCCACGGAGTATTCCAACCACTCCCGTGACATATACCACGACGCAACAAATGACAGATGCTGGTTGTAGCAAAGGCGAAGAGGAAAACGTCTTAACTTAACCTGATTCGGTTTATCCTCACCTAGGTCGAAAGGCACTCTTGGCGGTCCAGGCGTGCATGAGCTGGAGCACGAGGGCAGAGGATCAATCGGTGTTGGTGTCTTGTCGACTGGCGTGTCTACTGCATTGCTGTTGGATGCTTGCAATTGCATGGTTGCATTTGGCAAACTATGGGACCGATTTATCATATATTTTCATATATCCATTTTTATACTGCCTTATGGTAATCTATCTAGCCATCATTGATGAATCACACAATTGTAAGAAGCTCCCTGATAGGCTAGAGTTACTAGGAGACAAATCTCCACCTACCACCAGTCTGACGGTCATGTCAGATTTTTGCCTGATATTTTTTTAGTGGTTATGGTATGATTAAAACTCGATTCAATTTAAAATTAGTAACGTTTTGTTTTTATCGAAATTACACATCACATTTTATGTCACATTGTACTTGTTTAATTACGTTTTTACATTCTCTTCTGCCAGGCTTGGGAGGGGGGGCTTGAGATCATTGCAGGGGGGGCTAAGCCCCCCCAAGCCCCGCCTTGACGCCGGGCCTGGGGGTAAACAGCTGCTGGCTTGATGACGCAAACGAAACTCGGTTCGGACCCAAATAATATAATGTCAACACAGTCCAGCGGAGGCAGGGGGAGGGGGTAGCAATCGAACTCGGGTTCGGACCAAGCAATCGAACCAAGTGTGAAAGGACCCTTAATTTACTAGCCAGGATTTCTCCATTAACTGCTGACAGTTTATAGAGATTGACAACAAAACCCAAAATCAGAGGCTATGTGTTCTTACCCACAATCTTCATGTTGATTGCTCTGCACATTTACTGCCTTTTTCAAATGATGCTTCTTGTTTTCATTTGACATTTCTTCAGTATGTGATGGCCCATTCATCTCTAACATCCCCTCCCCCACTATGTCTGTTTTGCCCAGCTCTTAGATGTTCTTCAGCTCTCACCTGAGGGTAAGACATTTTGTGGTTTACCTTGCATCACATAGTCCATTATAGCAAGCATCCTGTCCTCCTGAGTCTCTTCCCCCAATCTAAACCAAAAATTATTGTGGATGATGACCACAGCTGCCAGACTCTATCTGGATCAAAACTCTCTTCATTCCATGTACCTGGGAACAAACAATGAAGGTCTTGTGGCTCCTATGACATTTCAAATATGAAAATTCATGTACTCACCATTATGTCATTCCATACCTGAATGAATAAAATTACTGGAGTACGTTTAATAAGAAAATACTATTTCATTTTTTATACTTTCAATGTGTTACTTGCTGTTTGTTTGTAATTATTTGTGAAATTTGTCAGGACCAGCAATTTCTGAGTGAAAATTGTTTCAAAGTAAATGCAATACTGTTGTAGAAACTATTTTCAAACACTGCTAGTAAATTTTACAATTAACTACAAATAAATGCCATTAAATTAAACTGGATTAAACATGGAATTTTAAAGTATCAGATTTATTTTCTTATAAAACATACTCTGTTTTATTTTTCTTTCCATGTATTTTGAAGAATGTGTCAGTATTTTTTATGTCCATTCAATAAAAGCCAGTGGGGTCCAATGATGTGTTGAACGCCACTGAGTAAATGTTAACAGAAATTGATAGCTTTAATAGCTTATACTTTTACGTATTTAACAGGACAATACATTAAATTACACTAAATTAGTACATGACACTATTTAAGGGATAATGTATAATCAGCCAGTCATAATCCTAAACTCTGACAGGGTGATCAGTAAACAAATAATTGCACATTTATATATTAATTTTATTATGTGAGAAGAGAGACTGAAAATAGCATACACTGAATGTTCTGATTGACCAACCGGAATCAAGTATTCCAAAGAATCGTGTAATAAAAAATGTATATGTGTTCACTGTTGTATCTATAAAATATGTTGGTAAAACTGTACTTGAATTTTATGGATTGCAATTGCAAATATCTAATCTTTCTCTGCATTGCCTGAACCCTCTGAGGCTCCAGTCGGCATGACATTGAATGGTGTCATGCCATTTATACTTGGCCGAGGGCTTTTTTATATGGCCGTTTTTGCTATTTGATTCTGCAGTATATTGTCTTCATATTCAACTGTACCTTTGTAAATCCTCTGAGGGTGAACACACAGAATAAGTGCCCTGCTTAAAGGCATATCATTTTATTCTCTCATGCATATTCATTTGCTAAGCCTTTGAGCATAAAGATTTGTCACATTTAGATGCAGATTCCCTTTCCATCACCAGCTATATACTCTTTGCCCTGTAGGCATGGATGTGTTTTTGACTCTTTCTTTCTTTCTTTCTTTCTTTCTTTCTTTCCTTCCTTCCATTTATCTATTCTGCTTCCTTCCTTCCCTCAATTCTCTCAACATTTTCTCTTTTATTCTCCACTCTTTTCAGCCCCAGCCAGTTCTATTACCGGAGTCATTGTTCCTCTTTTCTGAGACTGGCCAAGTGAGGTGTCCATGTGTGTGTCGCCGGGGACCGTGTGTGTGTGCATCCGTGCCTGGATACGTGGCTTTGTCTTGTCCTGCAGCCCTCTGCACACACCAGATGTTCACATACATTATCCTGCTCCTTGTGGGCCACAGATTCCAGGGGATGCTTTCCCTATTGTTCCAGCACCCTTTACACCTATTTAACAATACGACTGCTTGGTTTTCCTAATTTGAAAGGGATTTCATTTTCCTGTCTAAAAGGTCATTAGTTATGGCGATTAAAGCAGCTGCTCTCTGCAATAAATCAATTTGGTTTGTGGAAAATCATTGATACAGATGTGAAGACTTCTGTTTGTTTTTATGTGATGTTATCATGCTATATTAAGAAACCGTTTTGGACGCTCACTGAAAATCTGCGAAATTCCACTCCCTATATATTTTTTTCCACAGTATTCCACAACATGTGTCCTGATTAATTTGAAGATGTCGAAAACATGTCCAGGTCACATTTCACCTCAAAATCAAAAAGAAAACATTTTATTTTTAAATGTGTAATTTTGACTATTTCAGTGGTCATTAATTTCCTATTGCTGTTATACTTTATTTTTATTGAAAGTTTTTGTCATTCCAGTATTGAGAATTGAGGGGGGAAAAATAATGTGACATTAAAGGGGTCATATGATGCGATTTCAAGTTTTCCTTTCTTTTTGGAGTGTTACAAGCTGATTGTGCATAGATAAGATCCCTGAAGTTGCAAAGACTAAAATCTCAAAACCAAAGAGATATTCTTTATCAAAGTTAAGACTCTGCCACGCCCCCCTAAAATGGCTCGTTCTAACACGCCCCCACATCTCTACCTCACTATGTGGAAATATTAGCATAATGCCGCCCAAATGTTCATGCAAAGAAAGAAGGCGTGGTTTCAGTAACCGTAGTTAGTGCCATGTCAGGGAGACGCTGTGTGTTCTAGGTGAAAGCAAAAGCACTTTAAATGGCCTTCTGAAAGTAGATGCATTTAAGAATCTTTAAAATGACTCACAACAGAACAGCAATGCATTTTATGGAAGACCGTTTCATGAACCTAGGAGAGGAATTCTGCCTTTGCTATGACAATCTGGCACTTCTAAATCAGCTACTGTTTTGTTACTAGTTTAAATATTTGCTATTGACTGTTCAAATGCAGATTTTTGCGCATCGTGTGTGTGTGTGTGTGTGCATGTTTTATGTGGTTTATGAGGACACAAATTTGTATAATAACATGGTATGACATAGGTATTACAATGAGAAGGTGTTTTATGAGGACATTTTCAGTGTCCCCCGTAATTCAAAAGGCTTATAAATAATTCAGAATGATTTTTTTTGAAAATCTAAAAATGCAGAAAGTTTCCTGTTAGGGGTAGGTTTAGGTGTAGGGTTGGTATAGAAAATACGGTTTGTACAGTATATAAACCATTATGCCTATGGAGAGTCCCTATAAACCATAAAACAAACCTGTGTGTGTGTGTGTTTGTGTGTGCGTGCGTGCGTGTGTGCGTGCGTTTAGAGAGAGAGAGAGAGAGAGAGACTAAGAGTTCTAGACAGGGAGTCAGCTGTCTTAACCGTATTTTGTATACTGCAAACACATACCAGCTTCATCACTGTTTCTGTCATGCGACTCTGTTCCCCTTTCGGCTCTGTATTTATTTATTTTGAAAGATGAAGCTCGCGCTTATGGTAAGGGACGTTACATTTCCGAACGCGTGCTTGTGGTGTTCGGCCATTAACTATGCACTGGGTCAGCTGGCCAATCAGAGCAGACTGCACTTTTCGGATGGAGGAACTTTGTTGATAACGAAGCGTTTGAGAGAGGCGGGGCATAGAGGACCTACAATAATGTACAGTATTTGAAAAATAATGTGCTTTTTGAACAATAAAGCATATCAACATATTCTGTTACACCAAATACACAAAATAATGATCTTTAAAAAAGCATCATATGACCCCTTTAAAATAATGTCATAATGCATGTGGCCCTCCATAGATTCATTAATGTGTTTTTTTTTTTTGTTTTTTTTGTTTTTTTTTTTTATAATATAAGCAGTAAGATATATATTGTCACAAATCTGCACAGGGACATGAAGGCTGAGGTTCCAAGTGCAGTAGTTTATAAAAAGGTAATCCACAATCGTAGTCGAAGTAACAGGCAAAAGTCATAACACGAGACAATCCAAAAGCAACAGAGTAGAAAACACAGGAAAGCAATGGAAACCAGGCTGAAGTTCAAAAAACAAGAACAGACTTAAGTCCAGGAGGGAGGTGGAACGGAGGCGGAACGGGGAGGAATGGAGGGCCAGGTCTATGGAAAGGAAGTAGGACTGAAGATTGAAGTGAATTGGGGAGCCAAGGTGGAGCTGAAGGAGCAGGGCAGGGCTGGCAGAGCAGGGAGCCAGGGTGGAGCAGAAGACCACAACAGCAGAGCAGACGGGACCGAAAATCCCCATGGTGGAGCAGATGACCATCACAGCAAAACAGATGGGACTGAAGATACCCGCGATGGAGTAGATGATCACCAGGGTGGAGTCGATGAAGCTGAGGACCACTTCAGCGCAGCTGATGGCGTAGGGGACCACCAAGATGGCTCAGGCAGAACTGGAACCCACCACAGTGGATCTGAAGGCCACCAAGGCAGAGCAGACGGAACTGCAATAGAGAGCACAGAGAGGTTAGAAACTGCCCCTGTGGCCTTAACAGGACATTCAGAAAGTTCAGGAATGACTTTCATGGTCGTGTCAAGACAGGCTAAGAGTTAGGAGACGGCCTGAATGGCCGTTACCGGACAGGCTGAGAGTTCAGAGACGGCCTCCTTGGCTGTAACAGGGCAGAAAAGGGATTCAGGGATGGCCTCTTTGGGTGTCACAGGACTGGCAGAAAGTTCAAGAGTGACTTCAGTGGTCGAAACAGGACAGGCAGGGAAATCAACACAAGACTGAGCTCTGGGTCTTGAGTGAGCTCTGGAGCAAACTCATGGACTGGAGAGAGCTATGGAGCGGATTCATGGACTGGAGCAGCTTCATGGACTGGAGAGAGCTATGGAGTAGATTCATGGACTGGAGCAGACGCTGCCCCCTCAGATGTGAGTATAGCCCAGACACACAAAATGGCGACCGTGGCAGAACCTCGGGAAATGCAATCCAGGATAGAGTGGCAAAGGTATGGAATGGAGTGCCTTCTGGTGGCTATCAAGGGCACTCCAGCTGGTGATTTGTATTAATATTTGTTTTATCTTGGTATTTTCCTCCCCAGAATATTAGAAAATGCACAAATCATAATACAGCTGCTCTAGGCCTTGACACTTGAGTCTCACTGCTGGATGCTGTGGAAAACCAGAGCAGAGCCCCCCCGCCCCCCCCACAACACCACAAACGCAATCAGAGTGGCATCTGATGGTAAGGTGGAATAACAGTTAGCTGTCTTCATTGTCCACCTCGGTCACTCTTCGCACACACTCTCACTGGGAATGGAAACATACGGCAGAGCTCCTTATGATGAGAGGGGATCTATTTTATTCAGATTAATCCAAAACTGAAGCATGCCTGTCGACGGAGGGACAGTTATTTTCAATCTGTCATCGTTGAAGTCACGCGCGCCTGACACCACGATTCATTTGTCTTGTCGTCACTGACAGTCGGATTTTCCCACAGCACTCCCGTGAAGAGTCGCACAGGGATTTTAGAGATGGCATGAAGAAAGTGTGGGGGAATAAAAGACAACATACTGTGATAAGGAACAGTCATTTCATTAATGCAAATAAGCCTGAAAATGCTATGAACAGCACTGAAAATCCCACATTAGTTATGTATTTTCAATTCCTAACACTTTTTAAAAAGGAAAGACGAAAAAGAAGTCTTGAGTGTCATGGTCTAAAAAAATCATGTTAACCAGACATGTTTCTGAATGGAAATTGCAAAGAATTGAACAATTCTGGTTTTGATTCCTATGGACGATTCCGGTTCCTTGACAGTTCCATTACAGAATAAATTTCAGAATTTCAAAAATCAATAAATGTTAAACAATTATTGCAAAAGGTGTCTTTGCACAAGCTGCAATAATTGTTGGTCATTCATTCAAAGTCATTCATTTCCAATGGAGACAAGTATCGGAAGTGTATGGATTTCAGACCTTTTATGTGTACACGTAATTTTTAAATCTGATTTGAGTTTTGGATATATAAAAATATTTTTTGGAAATTTTGCAACTAAAATATGCGACTGCCAGACTGGATGTGATGCATTCTTATCAAAACTGACCGTGACAGTAGAATTACCAATATTTTTGGCGTACAATTTTATTTCTACTAATGCGCGGTTTTACCATGCTGAATTTTAACTGGTTCACTACCAATTTGTATGTTTTGTATGACTGCCACTAGAGGGCGATCAATGCGGCAATCGTTACCCTCTGCTTATTCAGCATGATAAAATGAATAACTGGAATTCATGATTTGATGACACTCAGTCTGCCTAAACCACCATTTTATAGAAATAGTGTTTAATGTTTTATTAAAAAAATATTGGTAATTCTTACCTTGTGTTAATTTTTAATTAAAATACATTGCATTAGGTCAGGCGGTCGCAAACCGTCTGGCCACATAAGTTCAAATATTTCAACTCATTCAAAGCTCAAATCAGATGTGAAATTTCCACATGCGCATATGGTTGGAACACTATGTAGCTCCTGTTGAGTTTTTATTCAGGTGCTCAGTTCCCAATCCTACATTTACTGTAAGCTAGGGTGGATGATATATTGGCAGTGCTAAACATGTAGGTCGCTGTTAGTCCTGTTTATTTATTTATTTATTTTCAATTTCTCTCTCCTTCAATGTCTTTCTCATTCCCCAGCCTCCTCCGGCCCGGCCCAGCCTGCCCAGCCCCTGCTATTTGTAAGTTTGATTTGGAGCGCTGGGTCAGCACATAAACTCAGCCTGCTATCTGTCCACTGCTCTAAGTGGCCTTTTCACATGGGAGGGTGGGAGGTGCTGAGTGGCCTTCCAGTAGCATCTCTTGACATTTACAGTAGTGTTCTCTCTCTCTCTCTTACTCTTACTCTCTCTCTTTTCCTCCAGGCATCCCACCCTGCAGCCATAAATGAGAATGCTTTATGACAGGTCCCGCTCCATTTTTTCCTGTGGTCAGGAGCTGCTGTGTGGTGTGTGTCCTCACAATGGCCTAGGAAACTGACAGGTTTGTGGAGGGATGCTTGGGAGAAACACTCAGAAAGGGACATTTAGATGAGTTAAACTTAGCAGTAACCAATGTTTCAGCATTTTACAATGGAAAACAGCCTTTTGCATATGAAATCACAGAGTAACATTGTTGCCGCTTTTGATGGGTTCTGAAATGACTCAGATTTGGGTGTCTGCTGTATTTATAACACAACTACTGAAGGTAATGACAGAAAAAAACCACTTGTTCCTCAGAGACACGGTGTTAAGTGAACAGGTAGATTTCTTCTTATTCCCAAAGCTTTAGGAAAGCGCAACATGCTGAATCAACCACTGACCTGTAACCCATTTAAAGCTCAATGCAAGTTTAATTCCTCTAGCCCCATCTTAAGTTTGCGAGATGGAGAGGTTTTTAGCTTTGCACTTGATGCAGACTCAAGCTGTGTCCAGGTCTCTCTACTTCACACTGCCTTTTATATATGCTTGGGGGATACAGCTCCCCAAACAACTGAATATTTCATCACAGCCTCCCCCTGAGAGATGTACTTGAATCTTGCAGTACTGCAATGTCTTCTCATCCTGGTCTGCACTCACCGTGCAACAGTGATCAATAGACGTGTCATGAGTGCTTTACTCAGCCTCTGTTACACTGTGGCATGACAGAGGTGATGAGAATCTAATGTCTTACTTAAGAATAATAAATGATTAATGCAGATTGAATCCCAAAGGGGTTTTTAACATGAAACACAAAGCTTCTGGTAATCCTTCACAATGTTGCGGGCAATAAAAAACACTTTCATATTTTGAAAAATGCTAATTGTGTTTCCTTGTCATGGCAACATGACATCATAACCTTCAGTCTCTCCCTTTTATAATTTTGTCTGTCCTCTGGCATTGAAGATTGCCAGTGGTGAAAATGAAAAGGCAAACAAAATTATTAATATTTAATTCTCTGAGACTTACAGACTCTGAGCTTACAGGACATGACACTTCATTTTTTCATTTATTAATTTATTTTAAAAACACATTAAAAGTGCAGTTCATATAAACAATGACTTATACACACATTTGATAAGCTTATTGTTTACATTAAATTGAAACTTCTTTAAAATTCTTTCAAAACCATACGAAACCAACATAAATACTCAATGAAGCCATACTATTACAAACTATAACATAAATTATATTTCTAAGAACTTAACGTGTTTTTTTACACTATTTAAAGAAAAAAAATTATTTATCATGGACACTATTATATTTTTCATTGACCCAACTATTCAGCCTCACACCGCACAACCATTTAAAACTATTTAAATGTTTCCAAAGCTTTGAAAAAGATGAATGTGCTTGATATAAGTGAGAGTATGCAGATCACACGTTATTAGAGAGGACAATTTAGATGAGCTGGCGTAAATATGAATGAAACGAGTGAGCTAGAAAAGTGTTCAGCGGCAGCACAATGTGCTCCTCTCACCGCTGGGAATACAGAACTGCTGATCGGTAGGGAAAACCGAACTATTCTAAATTCAAACCACAAGAGTTCAAGCGTCTACAAGAGAATGTCAAATATCTGTAAGTGTGTTATTTGCTGCGTGAAGCTCATTGTAAATTCAGACTGGGCATCAGTTTTTTTAATGTGCGGGCAATTTCTGACACTGCTAGAATGACTTGAAAATGTTCAAATATGGCAGACCATATCAAAAGGCTAATATTCAAGCCAGATGTTGCATTTTTCTTCATTAATAAGAGATGCTCATTCTGTTTATGCAGCAGTTTCATTTTTGCAATGTTTCTACAAAAATTTCTGGACAAGTATACAAGCTGCTAACTCTTTGTGAGTCAATACTTAATGCAAAAACACTGTATTCTTTCCTGTTTCATTCAGAAGATGTTTGACATTGAGCTGTGTGGCTACGGTACATGATGCTGTAGAGTCTGTTCTGGCTGTAGGCTGTAGCTGTGAAGAGGTCAGACAATCACTGAAGTCTGGTTCCACAGAGGAAGGTCACTTAGCCTATACATCTGTTCCAGCCCAGCAGTCTTCAGATACTATCACAGCAACAGGGCCAATTCCTTTTATCATTAACTAGTTCCTCTTCTTCTTCAACTAATGAGAAATCTGATGGATCGATTTAACTTCTACTGTGGTGTAAAAAATTTATTTTACCAAGAGTAAAGATCACATTTTGCCATCATTTACAAAAAAAAAAATCCAATACTATCTCATCATCTCAATTCATACCTATTTTACATTTTGACAAAATAGTGGCTAATTTGGAGGAATTTGCAAAATCTAATTTGTATGTTTTCATATGATCTTCTTATGCCCCATTGACGGTTAAGTTTAGGGGTGAACCTTCATGCTTTTTTCTAAAAATCTTACATTTGCGCATGTATCGGGTTGGTTGTTACTAATGGTAACTAGGATACAACTAGTCAATTAAATTGAGTGTTTTTAATTTTTCTAACTTTGTTAAGAGTTTTTTGTTTAATGAACTATTTATCACTGATTAATAGTGATACCCCACCACACTGACAATTATTTTTCTACATTTCTAAAAATCGTACATTTTACATATGTATTTGTGATTTGTACAAATTCATGCGAAATCGCCACCTTGTAAAATAATTGTTTTCTCGGGATATCGGGCTGGCTGTTCCAAATGGTAAATATAGGAAGAACTAGGCTAGTAAAATAAGAACGTCTCAGGTTACGTATGTAACCATGGTTCCCTGAGTAGGGAACGAGACACTCTAGGGTTCGCTATGGGGAATGCCTCGATGTGACCCGTGTCTGAAGCATACATTCAAAATAACAACAACACGTTGGAACACATCATCCTCTTCTTTGTCTGAAGCTTGCATCCGAAGCATGGCAAGGAAACTAGAGGACGCAGTGTCTGGTTCCCTACTCAAGGAACCATGGTTACATACATAACCTGAGACGTTCCCTTTCAAGGGAACTTCGAACTGCGTCCTCTAGGGGTTGCAATGGGGAACGGTATACCCATGCCACCATGCTGAGGGGAGTGCATGCCAAACCCCAGGAGCTTTAAGGGAGTTGCCCCGGGACGTTAGACGGCTGTCAGTGACATCATCTCCTACGGCCAAAGGCCTAAGCTACATACCCCATAAACTTACCTGTTAGGGCCAGGACTCCTGGGCCCAGGGTAGAGCTCAAAGGCTTGGAATCAGGAAGAGATTCCTTTAAGGAGATACGACCAAGCTCCTGGAATCATAGCTAGGTCTTGGCCTGTCACCCAGGGGTCTACCGCTTGCTCTGCATGAGCTTGCTGAAGGAACTGTCTCAACAGAGCCCTAGTAGCAACACCCTGTTAAAGTAGGTATCCTGAGGATACATAGGTAGATTGGTGCCCAAGGTGGAACAGGGGCCTGACCAACTCAAAGAAAGGGCACGATTAAGACCGCATCGCGTAACTCCTACCATACAGGATTTTAGAAAGAATGCAAAATGCTTAATGTGCGAACTTACCACAGCATGGATTTTAGGAAGTGCACTGGGACTTCTCGTGCGCACTTATTCACACAACCACCAGGACCCCTGCATTGTTCGGGCACAGACCTGGACCTTCGTGGAATGAAGGTTTTGAAGGCCGCTGAGCGCGCCTTCGCCTCCCTAAACTTCTCGACCACCGTCTCGACGGAGGTACCAAAAAGTTCGGAAGGCGAAACCGGAGCATCGAGGAGAAAGCCCTTCTCTTTCTTCCCGATATCTGCCAGGTTCACCCACAGATGTCTCTCTGTTACTATCATGGTCGCCATAGATCTGCCCATAGCAGAGGCGGCCTGCTTAGTAGCATGGAGAGCAAGATCCGTGGTGCGGCGCAACTCCGCTACCTCATCAGGGGAAAGGTCCTCCCCTTTATCCAGGTCTTTCAGCAGATCAGCCTTGTACGCCTGAAGCACCGCCATCGTGTGCAACGAAGCGACAGCCTGACCTGTTGCTGCGTATGCCCTGCCATTTAAACGAGATGTATCCTGAAGGGGCTTAGATGGCAAGGAGGGAGCCTTGAGAGAGGATGCCTCACCCACAGAGAGATAGCTAGCCAGCATCTCTTCTAAAGGGGGCATCCTCTCATAGCCGCTTTCGTGCATCGCCTCGATGTTGGCATAACTCGTATGCTGGAACCTATGGATGCAGGAGGAAAACGGCCTCCTCCATTCCTTCTCAATCTCCGTATGGAGATCAGGAAGAAAAGGAAGGCTCACTTGAGCTGGGGGGCTATGGTCAGAACGATAACGCTCGTCGAGACGACTTTGCGGCGCCATCTTCCTGGCCCGCTTCCATGGCAAGTCAAGCCTCGCCGTGACACGTTCCATAACCTCCAATAGCTCATCATATGCAGGGCAGGAGGATTGGGAGGGCTCAGCCTCAACTTCTTCGCCCCCCTCAGACATCTCCTGCTCTCCCTGGGCTGAACCCAGCAGAGCACTGGCTGCTGGATCAGATGATGTTAGGGAAATCACATCATCTTCCAACGGCTCACAACAATCCGCGGCCGACGAGTGCGAGAGGGGAAGAAAAGATCGTTCTTACCATTGGAATGCACGCTTCAAACAAAACAGTCACTTGAAGATGAAGAAGAGGATGACGTGTTCTTCAAGTGCCTCTTTATACTGTGGTTGCACCGGTAGTGACGTCATACGCCAACGTGTTGTTTTGAATGTATACTTCAGACACGGGTCACGTCGAGGTGTTCCCCATAGCGACCCCTAGAGGACACAGTTCGAAGTTCCCTTGAAAGGGAATTACATTATGGGTTTCCTTTTTTTTCTAAACTGCACACTTTTTTTCTATCTTTGTTGGCAAGAGTTGTTTTGCTTAAACCATTTATTATTGTCTAGTCGTAACTATGCTACTTTTGGGGAAGTGGTGGCTAATTCCGTAGATCCCTTAACCCTACCCAATACCTAACAACTACCTTACTAATGATTAATAAGCAGCAAATTAGGAGTTTACTAAGGCAAAAGGCTTAGTTAATAGTGAGAATTGGTCCCCAGACTAAAGCATGACCAAACATCAATATTAAATTTAGCATGTTTTTTTTTTTTTGCATTTTGCACTTATCTATCTTTGTTGGTAAGAGTTTTTGCTTAATAAACCATTTATCATAACAATCAGGAAAAAAATAAGAAAAAAATAATGTAATACATGAGCTCTGAATATAGTCATAATGCATTGAATGATATCTACGTTATCCTTCACATATCTTTTTTGTTCTCTGAAATTGATGATATTGTATGCAATAAAAAGTTGTGATATTACCTATACGACCAGTATATGTCAGCAGTCGTCTCCTAAGTAGGACAGGTTAAAGTGGTGTTGTTTCTCATAAGGAACATAATGGAAGGTGACACACCTCATATGTTGAGCACGTGGATGAGACATATGAATAGTAGGAGTGGTGCTTCTGGAATATTTGCTCCAGTGATGGGTGCTCAGGCATCAGAAACGGCCTCTTTAACACTCTCTTTATTGGTCCTTTTCCCAGCACCTACAGCCAGAGCGTGACATTTCTGCCACATTCTGAGCTCCATGTCAATAGCCAGTGAATTTAGTACCATTAAATAGACCACATGGCTGAGCAAACTGCCTGTTTGATCATTTTTCCACGACACATTGAGTGGGCATGGTCAGGAGGAATGTATAATATATATAATATATATTATAATATAATATAGATATAAATGCCACACAACGCCACACACACACACACCCTTGCATTTTGAAAGACGCCATATTTATGGAACAAAGTAAATACATATATGAATGCAATTTTACTTTTACTTTGTTATATATATCTTATTATATATTTGTGTGTGTGTGTGTTTAAGGGGACATTTTACTCATCTACACTACACTACAGACCTGACCTGCACATCACCTGTTTTGAGTTTGAGCTCCGTCAAGTTAATTCTTTGTCGTCTAATTTTTTATCTTAAAATCAGTTTTATACACCATCATTTTCGTTTCTACAATGTATGAATATATCCCCTATTGTATTCTACAACAAAAAAAATCAGAGCACCTTGTTATCACTAGTTCCATTTTTGACTTCCCGAGTCTGCTATTAGCATATAGCCCGCTAGCATCGCCAGCGTGGTTGCCGCTAATCTCGCTTACATTACTAATACACTATTCACTGTTACTTGCTTTAATGGCGGATGTGTGTCTACCTTTGAGTGCAGGTGAGGGCACGTTCGAGCTGCATTCGGTGGTAATCCATGTAAGTATACAGCGCGCTGCTAACTCTCCCACCACCTCTACTCCGTGTGTTTCTCTGCACAAGCCCGGTGCACCCAGGACGCGATCTTCCCAGATGTCCTTCACTCCGGCGCCGGGACACCACGGACCCTGGGTGCAGCCGCCACGGAAGACGCGAGCCAGGCCCCGGGCGACGACCTCTCCCCCTCCGCCGCCTCCGGTCTTCGAGATCTCCACCCGGAACCACTTCGCTCCCCTCCGCGAGACGGAAAGCGACGCTGTGATCATCGGAGACTCCACCGTCCGGCACGTCCGTGCTACGTTAGATGAAGGTAAAATCCACACTCACTGTTTCCCTGGTGCTCGTGCTCTCGATGTTTCTGCGCAGATACCCGCGATCCTGAAGGGCGATGAGAGCACCGGAGCGGTCGTGCTTCACGCGGGGGCTAACGACACCAAGCTGCGGCAGACGGAGACACTGAAGAGGGACTTCAGGAGCCTGATCGAGACGGTGCGCCGCACATCGCCCGCGACGACGATCATCGTGTCAGGACCGCTTCCCACATATTGACAAGGAAACGAAAGGTTCAGTAGACTTTTTGCATTAAATTAATGGTTAATGGTCATGGTGTAAAGAACTGAAACTGCTCTATGTTAATTATTGGAATCTTTTCTGGGCTTTTTCGCACTGATGGCCTGCACCACAGCAGAGTCGGAGCGGAACTCCTGTAGGACAACATCTCCAGGACGCTTTGCTCCATATGACTAGTAAGCCAATTCTCAAAAAACTGCCCTGATGACTTTTGTTCTACCCACTTAAATGATAGAAGTATTTGTGCTGTCCAATCTATAAAGACTGTGTCTGTTCCCCGATTAGTGAGGTCAAAATATAAATTTAATGCAGGATCTAGAAAAAATCTGATCGTGATTAAACCAGAAAAATGTAAAATAATTGAACAAAAACAATTTTTAAAAGGTGGGACTCCTAAACATAGATCACCCCCCCCCCCCCCCCCCCTCCCCGCTAGCGACCAAAGCAGTTATTGTAAATGAAATGATCCCAGATAATCGTTTTGATGTACTCTGCTTGACTGACACCTGGCTAAAACCTAATGATTATATTGGTCTAAATGAGTCTACTCCACCAAGCTACTATTATAAGCATGAGCCCCGTCAGACTGGTCGTGGCGGCGGTGTTGCAACAATATATAGTGATATTCTCAATGTTACTCAGAAGACAGGATACAGGTTTAACTCATTCGAAATACTAATGCTTAATGTTACACTGTCAGATATGCAAAAGAAATCAAACTTATCTCTTGCTCTGTCTACTGTGTATAGACCACCAGGGCCATATACAGATTTCCTAAAAGAATATGCAGATTTCCTCTCAGACCTATTGGTTACTGTTGATATAGCACTAATTGTCGGAGATTTTAACATTCAAGTTGATAATACAAATGATGCACTAGGACTTGCATTTACTGAACTAATAAACTCTTTTGGAGTCAAGCAAAAATGTCACCAGGCCCACTCATCGTTTTAATAATACGCTAGATTTAATTATATCGCAAGGAATTGATCTTACTGATATAGATATAGTAACTCAAAGTGATGATGTTACTGACCATTTCCTTGATACGTGCTGCTGCGCATTAATCATAGTAACTATTTTATGGCTAACTTTATCTCAACTGTTCTGTGTACCCGTAAATACACATGAACTAGACGAAATGGCTTGCAACAAGGGCACTATCTTCTCTAATACATTAGACGCTGTTGCCCCCACAAATTGAAAAAGGTTTGAGAAAAACGTACTGCGCCATGGTACAACAGTAATACCCATTATCTCAAGAAAAAAAACTCATAGTCTTGAGCGCAAATGGAGAAAAACTAACTCTGAAGTTTTTAGAATTGTGTGGAAAAAAAGTATGTCCAGCTATAGAAAGGCTCTAAAAGCTGCCAGGGCCGAGGATATCCACAAACTCATAGAAAATAACCAAAACAATACAAGGTTTTTATTTAGCACAATGGCTAGATTAACAAATAACCAGACGACACCCGATCTAAATATTCCCTCACAGATTAATAGTAATGACTTTATGAATTTCATCACTGATAAAATAGATAACATCAAAAATACAATAACAAATGTATATTCTACAGCATATAATACTTCAGCTTCATTCATCGCACCAAAAGATAAACTGCAGTGCTTACAACTATAGGACAGGAAGAGCTAAAAAAACTTATCACTGCATCTAAACCAACAAGATGCCTGTTAGATCCTGTACTCACTAAATTACTGAAAGAGTTGTTACATGTACCAGAAGAACCGCTTCTCAAAATTATTAACTCGTCGTTATCTTTAGGTCACATCCCAAAACAATTCAAGCTGGCGGTTATTAAGCCTCTTATTAAGAAACCACAACTAGATCCTAGTGAACTGGAAAATTACAGACCCATCTCAAAACTTCCTTTTATGTCTAAAATTTTAGAAAAAAATTGTCTGCTCAATTGTGCTCCTTCCTAAAAAAAAGATCTCTATGAAGAATTTCATAGGTCAGGTTTCAGTCCCCACCATAGCACAGAAACTGCACTTGTTAAAATTACAAATGATTTGCTTCTTGCGTCAGACCAAGGCTACATCACATTGCTAGTTTTACTTGATCATAGTGCTGCATTCGATACTATAGATCAAGACATACTCATATATCGATTACAAAACTAAACAGGTATTCAAGGGCAGGCTTTAAGAATGTTTAGATCCTACCTGTCCGATCGCTAACACATTGTTCATTTAAATGGGGAGTCATATCAATTATCACCAGTAAAATATGGAGTGCCACAAGGATATGTCCTAGGTCCTCTGCTATTTTCGATATACATGTTTGCCCCTTGGTAATATTATTAGAAAATATGGGAATAGTTTCCACTGTTATGCCGATGATAATCAACTATATATCTCAACAAGACCAGAAACTTCTAAATTATCTAAGCTAACAAAGTGTTTTAAAAATTTAAAAGATTGGATGACCAATAAATTTCTCCTATTAAATTCGGAGATAAAGACAGAGATATTACTTATTGGACCAAAAGGCAGTACACAGAATCTCGTGGATTACAGTTTGCAACTAGACGTATGTACGGTTACTTCCTCTAAAGTCAAATATCTGGGTGTTATATTAGATAGCAACATGTCTTTTGAAAATCATATTTCCCATGTTACAAAAACAGCATTCTTCCATCTTAGAAACATTGCCAAGTTACGAAACATGATACCTGTTTCTGATGCAGAAAAGCTAGTTCATGCATTCATGACCTCTAGACTGGACTACTGTAATGCACTGCTAGGTGGCTGTCCTGCATCTTCAATAAACAAGCTACAGATAGACCAAAATGCAGCGGCTAGAGTCCTTAAAATATGATCATATTACCCCAATTTACAGTCTCTGCACTGGCTAACTATTAAGTTCCGTATCAGTTACAAACCAAAAAAAAATTAAAAAATATTATTACTTGCCTATAAGCTTAATGGGTTAGCTCCTGCATACCTTCCACACTACAATCCATCACGCTCCCTAAGGTCGCAAAACTCTGGACTTTTGGTAGTACCTAGGATAGCAAAGTCCACTAAAGGAGGTAGAGCTTTTTCGCATTTGGCTCCCAAACTCTGGAATAGCCTTCCTGATAACGTTCGGGGTTCAGACACACTCTCTCTGTTTAAATCTAGATTATAGATACATCTCTTTGGCCAAGCATTCAAAAATGCATCTCATAATCTTTTACTGCAATCATATCTGATCAAATGCACATTATTATTCTTTAGTTTGGGTTAAACAAATCAATTTTGCTTGGTTGGAACAGCAGCTACGCTAATTATGTCTCTATTTGTTTCTCTGTAACTAGGATTTACACAAGCTTCAGTCTGGATCCAGAACACCTGAGAAGAGATGATGCCAACCCCTCAGAGGACCTCAGATGATGCCAACCCTGAAACAACATACAGAACTACCACATTTTGCTATAAGTTTGATTGCATCATATAATAATTGCGGTTAATAATGTTCATCGTTTGTTTTATTACGTCTTAAATTGATTTTTCTGTACATTTCTGCCATATGTACATTAACGGACAGTCACCACTGATAATATTGTAGAAACTTAATTTGCTGTAAAGTTGCTTTGCAACGATTTGTATCGTGAAAAGCGCTATACAAATAAACTTGAATTGAATTAGGCGCCCCAAACTCTGTGAAAACCTACTAACATTATTCGGGGAGGGCAGACACACCTCTTGCATTTAAAATAGATTAAAGACCCATCTCTTTAACCTGGCTTACACATAACACATTAATACGCTTCTAATATTCAAATCCGGTAAAGGATTTTTAGGCTGCATTAATTAAGTCAACCGGAACCGGAACACTTCCCATAACACCCGATGTACTTGCTATATTGTTAGAAGAATGGCATCTACGCTAATATTAGTCTGTTTCTCTCTTATTCTGAGGTCACCGTAGCCACCAGATCCAGTCTGTATCCAGATCAGATGGTCACTGCAGTCACCCGGATCCAGTACGTATTCAGACCAGATGGTGGATCAGCACCTAGAAAGGACCTCCACTGCCCTGAAAGACAGCGGAGACCAGGACAACTAGATGAGCCCCAGATACAGATCCCCTGTAAAGACCTTGTCTCAGACGACCATCGGGACAAGACCACAGGAACCAGATGAGTCCTCTGCACAATGTGACTTTGCTGCAGCCTGAAAATGAACTGCTGGTTTTGTCTGGCGTCAGAGGAGCTGTCCCCCCGATTGAGCCTGGTTTCTCCCAAGGTTTTTTCTCCATTCTGTCACCGATGGAGTTTTGGTTCCTTGCCGCTGTCGCCTCTGGCTTGCTTAGTTGGGGACACTTCATTTCCAGCGATATCGTTGACTTGACTGCAAATGATTGCAAAGATACTATTTTAAACTGAACTGAGCTGGATGATGACATCACTGAGTTCAATGATGAATTGCCTTTAACTGAAAATTGAGTGTTTATCGTTGTAATTTTGCATTATTGACACACTATTGTCCTAATTAATGCTGTTCAGTTGCTTTGACACAATCTGTATTGTTAAAAGCGCTATATAAATAAAGGTGACTTGACCTTGACTTGACATGCTTACATGTAATATGATCATGGTTTATATGATAATATTACTTGTATCAACTATGGCAGTTGTATCTGTGTTATGCCATGTTTTATGGGGTTTTGACACAGACATAATTTTATGTTCAAATGTTCACATTTGACAGTTTGACTTTAATTTATAATTGACAACTTTGTGTAAAATACATTAACAACTCTGTTTAAGCCATTCAAAATCATTTTTAGTCATAAATGTCACTGGTGGAATCAAATGAAAACGTTAATTAATGACCACATTCATTTACAAAACGAGAATCCTGGTTGATAGTGGGGAAGAGCGGACACTGAGACTTTATGCCAAGCACCATTATTTATTTTCATGTTCAACCCCTATCCATCACCGTGTTACCACCCTGTCCAGTCCCAGCGCTAACGCCACATCTTAAAGCTTATTACGGCGACCCACCTTCCTCGGGAATATGATTGATTTATCGTAGAAGAACCGAGGCGGGGCCAACAGCGCGCTCTCGTCCAATCACGGGCGATGGGCGGCGCCCCATCGCTATGTGCCATTGTTGGTGGGCGGAGCCTCCCGTTATGTGTCAGTGTTGCCAGCAGACCTGTGCGAAACAAAAGCACTTCTCTCCCCACGTTTAACGCCTTCAAAGCACGTCTTAAAGCTGTCAAAGGAAACAAGGAGTTTACTCGGCAGAGTCGCAGATTACACAGGATTACAGCAGCCCTTAGACAAAGTTGGGCTCTGTTGTCTTGGCTTTGGTGGCAAGAGCAGGAGTGGCTTGATCCTAAAGCAAGCTCTTCAGATCAGATTTCACCCAAACCAGCTGTGAGAAGGAGCTTTGCCTTTTCTCCCCTCTCTCCTTCTCTCCATATTGTAAACGGGCTCCTGACATCCAGAAAGAAAAAGGGGAGTGACGGAGAGAGTTCCCGAAGCAATTTTCCTTCTCCTAGGCAATAATTGAAAAAGTCATCAGAGTCTAGAGGACAGCGGCGAGGATGGATGATCAGCCCCGGTTGATGCACTCCTCTCACGGGGTGGGCATGGCCGGACACCCCGGCCTGGCGCAGCATATGCAGGATAGCACAGGAGGAGCGGACGGCGAGGGAAGAAAACAGGACATTGGAGACATATTACAACAAATCATGACCATAACCGACCAAAGTCTGGACGAGGCACAAGCCAGGTATATATCTAAGAATGTATGCATGTTGTCTCTGTATTATTAACTTCATAGCAGCTACTGAAACCGAGTGTTTTAACAAGTCAGCTGCTTTATATTTTTACGCGCCACCCGAAGGGCACCGACTTTCTTTTCGCGTCTTCTTTTAAACTTTTATGCTAGCATAATTTTTTTTAAATTTTGCATTACAAATATGTTACAGCCACTTCCGAGTGCTTCTGTGCACAGTCTCAGCTGTCGCCTTCTTCTTCCCAGATGCATCGTTTCGATTTCCAATTGCTCTGGATCTCGCAGTTACAAATGAGAAAGCGCATTGATTCAGGTCCATGTAGACTTACTACATGTTGCGGCGGGTGGATTCAGACCCAGTTTATTTATTTATTGGACTGCAAGCACCTAAGAACTAAGCAACGAAATAAATGTTACCGAGTATGCATGGTTAAACATTTTTAATCTTACGTAGCCTATTTGTCAGAAAGTCCATAACTGTACAATGACAATATGTCTACAGTGTTTCTGTATCTACTTGTTTGTGTATTGAAGTAGCGGTATTAAATCTGCTACTTTCCATACAAATATTTTATGAAATATAACACATTAACTTATAGTAATTAACACCAATAAGGTGACTACATGAGGCCTAATTTATGTGACTGAAGTGTTGACAAAAATGAATTCACTTGACCCTATTAGCCTTGGCAAATGGCAACACAGGTGTTTCTAAAACACTTTAAAATAAATGCAAGCATTTGACTTTTGAAATCATATTTGAACCACTTGAAATTGACTTTAAAGCATTTTTAATAATTACCATGCATATTAAAACACTTTTATACTGATATGCAAGTTATATTTGTGGTTTAATATTTATTTATGTAATTTTTGTTGTGCTGTTTTCTGGAAAAGGAATATAGCTAGTCACCTTATATGAGAATTTGATAGTAATTTCACTTTGCAATCCAATTTATGGTGCTATCTGTGATGCACGTGAAATATTCTGACAGTTTTTCTTCATTTAACACATGCATCACTTCCAAAAAAGTGCTGCACAATTTAGAGCCATTTGTCAGCTGTCTTCTTTCAAATACCATTTGTAAAATACTCAAAAACACATTTCCATCAGATATAGAAGACATTCCTTCTAAGCCTAATGTCTGTGTTTTGACAGTTTTGACAGGTTATGCGTAGTGACGGCTTGGTATTTATTTTCTGTTTGTGTTTTTAGGAAACATGCACTGAATTGTCACAGAATGAAGCCGGCTCTATTCAACGTCCTTTGTGAAATAAAAGAAAAAACAGGTGGGTTTTCCTGTCTTACATAGAGAACAGAAAGTGAAAACTTGCAAGTGCTACCCTTTGTTTAAATACAGTTATCACATTAAGCTGAATATTGAAATATTGATTTGGTTTTGTTTTTTTGCCACAGAGCTCTATAATACAGGGATGTGTTGCATGTCTTGTGAGAATGTGCGTTATTACTTCAGATATTTTGATAGAGGAGAATTTGCAGTTAAGAGTCAAGACTGCACTATGTCAAAGTTATGATATTACAATAATAACACAAAATTTCATGGTATTCAAATATTGTGTGATTCATACAGCATTCAGATTCTTCTAATAGATAGCTATTATTATTTTGTGTGCTAGGATTATAATTTGTACAGCTGAGCTGAAGTGTATTACTCAATACAGCATTTTACATTGCATTGTATCATTATGTTATGCTGCATTGAGCGCTACTGATGAGGCTTTTTCTCATTTTATTTTACTTTTATTGCCTACAGTATATGACCATATCAATAGATTTTAGGATGCTATTTTAATCATTAAATTGCGATTTTGAGTGTTAGCTTTAAATGACTCGCTCTTCCTCATGGTTTTGATAATGCCCATCTGAGTTTTATAAACTCGACTCTAAACTTGCAACATACCTTTTTTTTTTTTGTCGTGCTGTGCTGTCTGGCTAGATGCGGATTCTAAATTGTTAATGGATACATTTGGAAGTTTTTGTATGCATAAAATGTAGCTGGTTGAGTAAGGCACTTTAAGAGCAGTTTAAAAAGTCCACCAGAAGCACTATTCATTAGAGTGAAATGAACATGCTGTTCTGATTATGCGATTGTCCCTGAGTGAAGGTTTTCGAGGCAGATTGCTACAACGAGAAACAACAACAAATGTCAAAAAAAGAGAAAGAAAACACAGCCGTATCTTCCTACTAATTAGCCCCAAAGTGTAATTTACAAAGATTTCATTACATGGAAGCTGAATTTGGCTCTCTGCCACACTGTCTAAAAGGCGCTGCAGTGGAGAGGTTCCCCCCTCCACAGTGAAATTCCGACCTACTGAAGAGGGCTTTGGAGGGCCACTGTGTCAGTGATCACAGGGGCCTCACGGCGCTAGGTTCGCTTTTTTTCCTCCTCTTGTTTAGCAAGTTTCTCCGAGGAGGGAAAGAGTTATGCCTGGCTCTTTTGAACTGGCTGGCGTCACCTGGGGTTCACTCAAAGTTCGTTTCCAAGATGAAGAACAAAGTGTCTTGGACCTCTTCATGGCTTTTTGCTCCCGCTTCTCTTCCCACAGTTCCTGGCAACCAGAAACCTGCAGGGCTTTTGACTGAAGAGATGAACCTGGTTAGACTCCAAACAAGTTATAAAAATGTTAGATTTTGAAGATGGGGCTTTTTTGGTTGAATTGTAGTTGTGATGTCACTCCCAACATGAGGAGTGTGTGAATTAGTTGTTTTTTGTCTGTATTATCTTTTTAATATCTCAGTGCACAAATGAGATGCCCCCTCATGCTTAGCTTTTGTTTGTGTTTTGTCATTGGGGGTGGGGTTCCTCTCAGCTTCCTCTGTTGTGCCGCGGTTTTCTCTCTCAGGACTTCATTAGACATCGGATCATCAAAATCAATCCTACTTGCTTTGATCAATGTTTGTGTAAAAATATTACATAGCTGATTCCTGTTTTTTTTGTTTGTTTGTTTGTTTCATTTTGAAAACACTAAAAGAAAGTTTGGGCTTTCCAGTTGTTAAAGGAAGTGGGAGGAAGGAAACTTGTCACGTGACCAGGGCAAGTTATGTATATATATACAGTATATATATAATATATATATATATATATATAGATATAAAATATAAATAGAAATTATTTGTTTTATTTATGCCATTCAAACGTTCAGCCACAAACTAGTGCAAACTATTTCTGTAGTTTTTTGACCCTGCCTGGAATTGAGAGAGACAAAAAACTATTTTTGATGTTTTTAAAATGAATTCTATTGCATAGCCTGGTTGTGACTAATAAAACACTCCGAAAATAGAAAGAAAAAGATTCAGTGTTTTTGGTTTGGGGGGGTTCCCCCCCCCCCCCAAATTTGTTAGTTCTAATACTGTTACAATGCGTCAGAACATGTGTAGCAAACACTGAAATAAATTCTTAAGCTTTATTTAAAAAAACTCAAGCCTCGATGGTTGATTTGAAAGGTCCTTGTACATTAAACCCCCCTGTGCTCTACAGAATTAGCCGTGAGCTGTACCTCGGTTCACTTCTGTCTCTTTTTAATGTGAGGGTGTAATTTCACACTGGCACAGACAGACACCACTAAAAATCCACCGCCGCCACAGAGAAAATGGCTCAAACCTCCGCCGTGACATTTACTGCAAATGTGCTGAGTGCAGAGCGCCCAAACAAGAGCAGCCACCATTTTTGTCAGGCCCTTTAAAAAAATTTTTTTAATAAAGAGTCAGCCTTGTTCATGGTTTTACATTGTTACAGCCGTAGAGTCCCAGATGGATTCCAGAAAAGCGAGGTTATTAAATCCGTAGCAGGTCTGTTTTGTTGAAATGGTGTAGTGTGCTGTGGAACAGTGGTGTCTTAGCTTTCATAACAGACTGTGGATGTCATGGAGCCGACCGAGCGCTTGTCTCAATGAAACAGTGGCTCTGTGATTTAAAAAATGAACTTTTTGTGCTCGCAATAACCTTGATTTACAAGAACTTTGAATGTTTGGATCAACTGCGTCGTCACCTCAGGCACCTCAGCCTGCTGCTTTAAGCGCGACTCGTAATTCCTATTCAGACGCGACACAGTTTCTTCAATGGGAACAATAAATTTTCGCTCCGCTAATATATTTCATCTGCAGACGTGTTGAGAGAGCATGAAATGACATGGCTCCCGTAATTCTTCATAACCTACGGCCGTCTTGCCGAGATTGACACGGCTGTGAGTTGCCTGGCGCACACCACGTGTTGCGTGGTGGCATGTTAGTGGCATCGTCGTGTTGACAGCCATGCGGGAGGACGGCGTAGTGATGAGCCCTCCTCTGGCAAGCAGCTGACAAGCGGGGCAGTATGGTGTGCCAGCAGCAGACAGAGCCAGCTTGAACTCCTGACCTCGCCGTGTATTTTTACACAGGGCCTAACACAGCACAGGCCAGCATGCGAGTATAAACAAGTATTCCGGCTCATGGAACAGGATGTGATGTGGGGTGGGGGCTTTTAAACAAGGCTGCTTTAGCACCGCAAGTGTTTCGGATTATGTATTTGTGTGTTCTGCGTGCTCTTGAAATGCAAAGCCACTGTGTGTGTATTTGAATTTGGTAATTGGCACATATAGAATTATAGATGATCGTGTATGGAAACGTTGACAATGACATTAACTTGGATGTTTGTTGGTATCAGGTTTCAGCTCCTTTTACCCTTGGGGCTTTCTTCAGGCCTGTTTCACATGGACATACATTTGCACAATCATGAACAGAGCTTTGAAAAATAAACTTAGCCTGAACTCGCTGAACCATAGAGGGTTAATGACAAACAAATGTCCACCAAAAAGAAAATGAAAAATCTTAAAAAAAAAAAAAAATCAGGGTTGGGTTCATATCATACATTCTCGAAAAACTTTTAGAAAAGTTTAAATTATTTTTTTTTCTTCTAAAAATGTCATGTGTTGTAACTAACAAGTAAAACATAACATATTTTCATCAGTTCAATTTCAATACATGTGACTACATGCATCTTAATTTTTATTAAACATTTTTTTTGATGAATTATTAATAAATACCATTACATTTTTGAGGATTCAGTTGGACCACATGACACTTTGCAGCCTGAACTAACCTTGCCTTGTCATAAAAATGATCTGATATTTTAAGTAATCTATTGGCCTAGACACACACTCATGAGGGTCTGCAGGGGTTTTATGTCCTAAAATATTTATAATGAATTTTAGTTGGGACATTGAAAACATTCTCCTCATAGTATACCTGTATTCAAATCATTGTATCTATGAATTGAATTTTTTATGTATTTTTATAATAGACAGACAAAAATGAGTGCACCCTAATGAGCGAGTGTGGCAACTTTGTGTCAGTTCTGGTTTAGCGCTGAACGTATAAACTTTCTTATCGCGATTAATAGTGACCAAAATTATCACGGTTTTATCCGTAGTTACACAGTTATGTTCAAAATGTCTGTGATATGTTTTAAAAAATAATGACACATTTACAAAATTTCCGAAAAAACTTTTTTCAAAATCAAGATTTATATTTAAAAATCAACAAACAACAAATAAAATGACTTTTTGTTTGCATAATAAACTAAAACAATAACATAAAAAAAAAAAAAAAAAATGATGGTTTTAAATAGAACTTGACTGACAACAGTTTAATAGCATGTTGAAATATCTCATGTAAATGTTCAAATAAAGCTTTGAAAAAGTTTAATAAAAAGGTAAACCTTACATTTCAGCTTTTAAATAAAGAAAAGATATAAGTCAAATTGATAATTGATTAATAAATGATTATATATATTTTATCTGCTCCATAAATAATTCGTAAATTCACATAATCTTGTTTTTCATCACCTAAGGGTAGGGGGGGTGTCAAATTACCGCAAGCACATGCCACATATCGTCCGTTTGGCCAAGTACATATAAGTCTCTGTAAATCCATATGCTGCTGACAGCAGTGGCACGATGGGAAGGGTCTTAAGTAAGCGTTTTCCCGTCACCCTGTGTACGAAAGCAGTATTTGCGATTAAAACCCTCCCTAAGGATTACATGGATCTAAGATCAAAACAAAATGCCCTCAAATAGTTTTCTGAAGACATCAGAACCGTCAGAGGTACAAGTGCGCTGTATAATATGACTTCATATAGTGGTGGCACATAAATTCGGATGCGGTCATTACTACCAGAGCCTTTGTTTCAGCGTGGGTGGAGAGGGACGAGCGGCGGGGCAAAGCACCCGTGTAAGTAGTGCGCGAGTTGTTGCGGGCAGCGTCATCAGGTGAACAACGGGCTGCTGTGTATGAATTAATGCGGCTCAATGGAAAGCAGACACGGCCCAGTGATGAATGGGGTGTACGCGGAGGGAGGGACTCGGGGGGAGTGGGTGGCGCGAGAACCCGTCTACGCGAGATGGCGCATTAATATCGTCATGCATGGTGATCTGTGGAGCGCCCTATCAGGTGATGTTGCATAAGTCCTGAGCACTCGTTAAAACCTCCCACTTGTTCTGGCGCGGCCCGTGGTGGTCACCTCCAAGCCGGGGCGCTACTGGCGCTGTGCTGTCGCACGTGAGACGGTGTACAACGGGGGTTTGGTATTATAGCGTGGACAGTAGTGGATTATCGCAGCGGTAATCTCAAGACGGTGATTAGCATAAAATTACCAGTAGTGAGGTAAGGACGAACCCAGGGGGGAAGTGTGCGCTTGATTTAGCGTCAAGGCCGGTCAATCATACAGCCCTAGTTCTTGGGGAGTATAGAAAGTCACAGTACGAGAGTTCGTTACAGTGAGGGTACAAAAACAGGTTGGAAGGACAGATGGGGAAACAATTGTCGAAAAGAAAAAATGGAGGGGTAGGGACTGTTGGGGTGTGTGGGTCTAGTTGTATGGGGTGGTGGATGGCTGAAGTGGGGGCGCGACGTGGGAAGTGGGGTGAGCTGTGCAGGTCAAGTGGTGAAAGAGGTGTGGGGTAAGCAAACAAAGACGGTTGGATATTTGCAGAGGGTACCAGAGAGAAATCTGGTTGTGCCCGCAGAAGAGTAGATAGAGAGACTAGATAGATTAGATATATATATAGTAGAAGAGATAGATATAGATAGGGCAAGGGATGAAGTGTACAAAGGTTTAAAAACATGAGAATTTGCCCAAATCAAAATATCCATTTCGGCAGACAAGAGGGCATTTAAGGTGGCATCAACAAGGTATGCGGGTTGCGTGTGCAGGTGCTAAAAGCAATATGGAGATATGTTGATAGCGACTGTTACATCTAAAGCGACACGTGGCACACACTACAAGCATTCCATAGGTCCTTGCTTTACTAATTCAAAGTGCGTGTCCACCTGGGGGGGGGGGTTCAATGTAGCGCCGCGTCGTGTCTCAGACGTAGTGATTAATTTACTTTAAACACAAGCATTCACTGTGAAATTCTGGGGGGGAGCCAAAAGAACGTTCAACGTCAAATAAGCATGGGCTTTCTTCATAGAGTAATATAGCTGAGGTTGAATGAGATTTAAAACAACACCGTAAACAGGACGTGTGGGAAGGTGTTTGTATTGGGATGTATTACTCTTGGACTAGGACAGTAGGGATCACATGGTTCGGGTTGTACCCTTTATTGGACGGTAGGTCAAGTGGCTGTCACACTGCGCGGAAAGAAGTTGGGGGGCTGTCGGAGGTGGCCTTCGTCGCGTGGTGGTTGTGTCTGTGTGTGCGGGGGCCCTGGTAATGGTTTTAGAGTGGCGAAGCTACGACCGAGGGGGGGGCGAGATGGTGGGAAAGTTTGGGTAGAAAGTAGGTGTTGTTTGCGACAGGTGGTGGGCGGGTACATTAGGGAGTCTCCCTCCCGCGGGGTGTGTTATTGTGGTGTGGGGAACGGTGAGGTACTAATGCAGACTTGAGGCCGGTGGACCGGACAACTCAGTACAGCATAATGGTTCCTGTGTTTCTGTTATTACGCCCGCGCAAGGCGAAACTACTCGAGCAATTAGAGCTCCTGAAAATTGAGTCTGGAGAGGGGGAGCCTGGGCGTAATGTGAGACGCTGTTTAATCATGTTTGAAGATGCCGGGTAGAGGACAGACTGTAAGTAGCGAGGGTGTGAGGCGGCTAATTTGAGCTGCTGGTGATAACAGTTAGCCGGGGCAGTGTTGTAATATACGAGCCGCTGTTTGTGTGGAGGTGGGTTCCTCCGTCGGATGGCAAAAGTACTCCAAGACCCTCATTGATTGAGAAAATTCTTGACAGTTCGGAGGGTTTACGTGGCCGTATGAAACTGGGGGTGGAGTTTCGTACCCAGCGGTCGGGTGACAGAGTCTTGGACGGACGACATCTTGGTTAATAGATATTTCCCATTGCTTAGGATCAGAAACCTTTATTGTAACCACCGCCGCCTCCGTTCCGGGTGCAAGGCATGCGGGACAACGCCTCGTAGAATTGAATGCGAGCCACGGCTACTTGGTTGGTGGCAAAGGAGCCTTAGGATCAAGGCGTGTGCTGGGTGTGAAGTTAGGCTGCCGGTTGAGGGGAAAAAAGCGAATCGTAGTCTGTCTAAGAGAAAATGTGGAAGGGGGGTGATGATGAGATTTGCTGTTGTTCTGGCTGTGGTGTGCACACCACTTTTGGTTGGTGGTAGGGCCAGCGCGAGGGTTTTATTAGTTTAGTATTTACTACAACTACTACGTCTCGAGAGAAGAGAAAATGAAACAAAACTAATACGATGTTGAATATGTCACATGCTCAAGAAAGAAAAAACAAGACAAAAACGAGGAATGTGAGCGAAGAAGAGAAGAAGGGACAGAGTCTCAAAGTATGAGTGTAAAAGCCACAGCCAGTAAGCCAGGGCTAGCCAGTGACAAGTGCCTATTATTAATGGGCTGGCTTAATATCCCCATGGGGAATAGTAAAGGCCGGGCAACTGGGGTGTTTGCTGGTCGGGGGAGAATCGCAGGGCCCTGGTTGACCCGAGGCTTGAGAAGCGCTTCTCATTATAGTGTTGGGAAGAGGGCGCAGAGGGGGGGCAGGCCAAACGTGAGAATGGGTTAGGGCATGCGCAAAACTCAAGGAGGTGCCGAGAGGGGATTGGGGATAAAGCAGCATTGACGTGGCGCACCACGCCAGAGACTGAAAACACAGCTGCTCACGTAAAAGTACACGGGGGCCACGTTCGGGTCCACGAAAACACCAGCGCATATATCACAATTTCGGTTTTATTTTGATTAATCATGCAGCCCTACCCCGAACATATACTTATATTTTAAGTAAGGGATATACCGTTTCTCATTTTTGCATGAATTAACAATACAAACTGTTAGTCATTGTTTGTTTTAGTGTAAGGCACAATAATTGTAATGGTCATTTAATATTTCCTTTCAAAAGATTTGAATGCATCCAGAGTGCATAAAAGCATTGCAGCGCTGGCCGGTTTGGATATCTGCAGCATCAATGCCAGCCATTCTGCAAACTGAGCTTTGTTCATAGTTGTCTGACAGATATCATATTCAGAGCCATTACAGCGAAAACATCTACTCGCTTATTGGATTAAAAATTGCTTTAGAGAGGAAATATGCTTGCAGATGCGACGGAGCTCTTTTTTCTGTCTGATATTAGTCTGTGGTGCAGTTTGTAGCTCAATGTAAAAAAGCGAATTACAGTAAAAGGCTCTGCAGATGCTGTTATTGTCTCTCTGGAGTCAGACTCAGCCCCTCAGCGGTGCAGTCAATGGCCGTGATCCATATAACAGCATTAGGGCTCTCTCTGCCACAAAATCCTCATCGTTACAAACACATTTCAATTCATTCATTTCCTTACGTGCCTTAAGTGTAAAAGGCGGTGCCGTTTCCAGCTATGGTTGCCATACCAACACCCCAGGAGTTCATTTAGTTTAATTCAAAGGCTGGCGATTGCTGTTCTCCTGCATCCCGCTGTTTGATTTTGACGACGGCAGTGGCGGCGGTAGCGGCGCATTACGTAAAAGACCTCCCTATATTCCCCCCAGCCATCAGGCCCCCCCCTTCTCCCGCTGCTGTGAGCAGTCAAACACGGACTGGCGAGCGCCCCTTCCTGTCTCGACTTAGTAAAAATGACACAAATTAATATATGCTACTTAAACCAGACCAAGATTAATGGCCGCCTTTCGCCACAGCTTAGGAACACTGTCAGTCGACATGCGCTCATTGGATGGAATCAACACTGATCAACATTTATTCGCTGTCGTATCCTGTGTTCATGGAAACGTGGAGGGATTGAGGACCTGCACACACGCGCACACACACACAGGTTTGTTTTTATGGTTTATGGGGACTCTCCATAGGCGTAATGGTTTTTATACTGTATAAAACCGTATTTTCTATTGCCCTACACCAACCCTACCCCTAAACCTACCCCTCACAGGAAACTTTCTGCATTTTTAGATTTTCAAAAAAACTCATTCTGAATTATTTATAAGCCTTTTGAAGTACGGGGACACTGAAAATGTCCTCATAAATCACCTTCTCGTTGTAATACCCATGCTATTATACAAATTTGTGTCCTCATAAACCACATAAATATGCACACACACACACACACACACAGTAGCTATGTGACCTAAAACATCCTGTAGACTCTATTGAGTCAAAAATGACTTTTACACACGTTTTCATTTCATAGATGGTGGGTATTAGAGTAATAAAATGACACTGATATCGTCTACCTTTGTTAGATTTCACCATACAATTATAGTGTTGCCTCAGCCACGTCTTAGTATTTTACTTGAGGGAATGTCTCAACAGGGAAGTGTATTTTCATATTCATTCCATATACTTTAAGTTAATGATATGATATACAGAGTGTGCTGGGGAAGAGGCATGTTGCCTGAGTGGTTTAGCATGTAATGAATGTTTCTAATGTAGATTAATGTAATGCTATTGGCGTGGTGTGGCTGTGCTAAAGATCCCCTCCACTCTCTTTAATCAGCAGGGGGTTAGATGTTACAGCGGGCGAGGAGATATAGAGTCGAGGGGTGTGGGAGGAAAGTGTGTCATTATGTGAAGGTAACGCATAGCTATGAGTCGCTCTCTTGCCGTGAAATATTCTAATTTATGCTAATGAAGCTGGCGCTGCTGTGAGAAACAAAAGGGCTGGCTATGAGCCTGCGTAACCCCCTCCGTGAACACATACATGAGTGTACATATTTTCTCTCTGCGAGAGTGAAGGAGAGAAATTATGAATTAAGCCACCGTCCTCAGTGGTGTTCCTATCTGATTGGTAACACTTTAAAGCAGAAAAACACAGTTTTAGGTCTGGTTATAGATTTAAATAGAATTTTGTGGGTGAATTATAACCTGTGATTTATCGATACTTTTTTTAAATGAAAAACTTATCTTTTAACTTATCTTAACTTTTCATGAGGTGTACTTTCATAAAGCACATGTCATTAAAACATACATAATGTCTTTTGGTTGGTATATACAGTGTATAAGTACATTTTATTAATGCATTTTAATATATATTTCTAATTTGAAGTGTAACAGTTTGAATAAATTAAGATCACGTAGTAAATGTACTGTTTTAATGAACAACATTTTACACAGTGTATATTTTTTGATTTTATGCATGTTTTATTCTGATTTATTCCCACTAAAAGCTGATGTAAGTGTGATAGACACGACGAAAATGCCAATAATGTGACAAAATATTTTGATTTCAAATAAAATAATTACCTTTATTATTATTAATAATAATTATTGTTATTATTAAAAAGTGCTGGTTCTTTTGAAACTTTAGTTTAATATATAATCCTGGAAAAAACATATGATCACCGTTTGGGATACTATGTCTGTATCTGGCCGTACAACGGTTTTCAATATTGATAATAATAAGAATGTTTCTTCGGCACCACGTACCTGAAGGATCAGTGCCACTGACTCCTGAATTATTATATGCGAAATGCAGTTTTGCCACTGCAGGATAACTGGTTTGAATAAATGAAAAAAAAATCAGTTATTTTAAATTGTAGATTCTTTCTTTCAAAAACATTCTTTTGCCCCCAATCTCTTAATGTTACTGTATATATATATATATATATAATATATAATATATATATATAGTATATATATATCTAGATATCTATAATATCTATATTGAAAATGTACATTGGTCTAGTAATTATTATGATTTTAATAAAAAAGTGTTGTATATAAGCCTGTCCTTTTATGCATATTTTTGTTCACATGTTTATTCTGAAAATGAACATGAATTTAAATAAATTATTTTTGAAGATTACATTGAGTTAAAGTTCTAGAGTTAAAATTTCCAAAGTTCTAGAGCTTAAATTAAATTAACATTTCTATTCTTCTAGCATCAGCAAACAAAATTGCAGGAACAATGACTGACTGTTTTCAAACAGATTTCCCAAACATTCCCCCATCTGTCATTGGTCAGTCAAACGGATAGCCCCGCCCCAAACTCACACCATTGGTTGAACCACTGTTGGCATGTCAGGCAGGTTGAGATGCTTAAACAAACAAAAATGTTTTGATGGATGTTTAGCTACACTTTTTAGAGAAATTGATCAACGATTGGCTTACATTCAGTTGTCCGCACATTAAGTTGTGATAGGAGAAATTGTTTTAACACACTTCAGTTGATGGAACAGCAGATGCGACTGAATGCATGCCTGGCTGCGGAGGGGTAGAGCATGCAAGGAGAGCATGAGGAGGTGGATTTGGATCACTTCCCAACATGGTGGCCAGTGAGCGCGTAGGTAGCTTTTAGCACAGCGGGGTGAGGAGCAGGAGCTTTAGCAGGGGTCAGTGCTCACCACGGCCGCCTGGCAACACCACACACACACCGAGGAACCGTGAAACACTGTGCCCTGAACACTCAGGCAAGCTTAATCGAGGGGAAACAAAGAGCCCCTCATGTGGCAAGGAATTCAAGGTCTTGCAATAGCTCAGTGGGTTTCCCCTCGAAAATGCACTAGATGACGAATGAAATGATACGAAGGCAATACAGTGCGTTTGTGAATTGCATCACAGTCACCTTCTGTAATTATGTGGGTAGTAATTATTTCCTGTACGCTAAACACAAAATATTCAATAGCGTCTGACCTTGAGGACGCAGGTCTTGCGTCTTTCGGGTAATTGCGTGTTTGCTATTATAGTTTGTTTCTAAACTGAGAACTGTTTGTACAGTGTATGCTCTCTGATCCTGAATACACACACATGCACACACTCCCGATTGCCTCTGTTTGCCAGCTTGCCTTTGGCAGTGTTAGTTATGGACAGTTAACTCCTGGAATCCTATTAATGACTGTCATTTTCCTTTTTTGCCTTTTGCATAATCAGTATTGTGCTCCGCTGTCCTACATAACTGCTTTTAGCAGCTCTTGTCTAGATCTTCCGTTGCTGAGAGCACAGGCGGAAACATGGGTGGCAGGTGTGTGTGTGTGTGCATTTGGGAGTAGGGGAGGAAGAAGGCTGTTCTAGTGATATATTGCATTTCAAGCCTCCTGCCAGAAAAAGGAACAGTGAGATGTCAAGGCATGTGCAGTAGAGTTTACCTCGACCTGAAGCCAAACCTCTGCCATCGAATCCTTATCGACTGGAGAACTCTCATCGGAGACTTGTGTCGTCAGGCCAGCTGGTGACATTGTGTACTCTGTCTTACTGACTGTGTTTTTTATGAGTGCCATTATGAAAGACTTGATGGCCTTTCTTTATTTATATCTACTTTAAACAGGAACTCACTCTGATGTGATTGTCTTTTCCCAGAATGCACATCCAATTCAAAGTAGGCTGCTTGATTTGGACAGCAAGATCACATTATGACGTAACGTCTCACACTGATTATATATTATATTATAAAAAGAAAAAGGTTTTTGCTCTTTAATAATGAGCCGTCTTCCAAATTTTATTTATTTATTTTTTAATACATTTATTTATTTGCTGCAGCCCAATTTCCAAAATGTTGCATATAAAACAAAATTAACAATTATCAAAATTAACAAAATTTATTAAAGGTGCAATTTGGTAAGGAACTATCACTGTACTATCACGTTTATAGCCCTTTTGCAAATGCTCTGACACTGTGAGCTATGGTGTTCAGGCAGTTAAATCATGTTCAAATTTGGCTTGCAACATTACCTAAACCTGTTCCCCCTCTCTCTTTTAGTCATTTCTTGTCGTTTCTGTGCAAAGATAAAAAAGGGACCTTTTAGCTTTAGACCCAGAGCTGTCTGGCGTCTCCTGTTGCTGCTCTCCACTGATTTTCAAGGTAATATCCCCTGACAGCATCGTAAGCAGGTGCCTCCTTATATCTGCATACACTTTGCTTTCATTTGATTTCCTATTACCACACCTCATAGTGAGCGTCTTTCGGAAATCCTCCCCGATAAGACGCTATTGATGAATTGATATCGGTGGAGGCGGCAGGGAGATAAAGCTGCACAGGTTAAGAGCTTTGTGGATAGTTTAACCTTGATATAACAGTTGTTTCAGCGAGGTTGATTTTCTCTCATCCATCTTCATCCATCAGGGCCTCACTGAAGTATGCAAATGAGCACAGCGGATAGACGCGTGCTGCCGTTAAATGGGCCATTTCAAATGTGCGGTGTACTGCACTGACAGGGGGATACTCCTTACTGTCCAAATTTTAGTGTGTCTTCACAGATATCCCCCTCTCCACACACACACACACACACACTAGCCCCCCATTACTCTCAGAAGAATGCTGGAAGCATGTTGACTTATAAAATATTAATAGCGTCCTTTTTCTTGTGCCTGCCACATTGCTCTTCATATTCAAATGTGTCAGCATAAAATGTGAGAGGAGACACGCATTTTTATGTGTGTCCGGTGTGTATAAAATGTGAGTAGATGTTCTGACAACAATAACAAGAACATTTCCAACAAATGCTATTATTCCCATGCCAAATGATGTCATTTATTTATGCTAGTGGGTTTATTAGCTGTTTGTGAAATATGAATGTTTAAGTTAATTAGAGAGTGAAGAGATGTTATAATTATAATGCTTAATGTCCCAGAATAACACAGTCACAAGAAAGATACTTAATGCAGACAATAAAGTGTGAAAACAATGCGTTTTTATTGCGTATCTGACATTAATATGACACCTCTTGCTTCTTTGTTTACTTGCAGTTTGCTAAAGGGAGTAATGGAAAGCAAATTAAATCGGTTATCTGTGAAACAATCTGCACATACTGTAGCGAATGGTTTTACAAGAAGTAAAAGCTGAGATTTTTTCAAGTCAGTGTTCAGGGTTTGTTATTTCTGAGCTTGTTTTTTTTCTGTTTTGCTCATATCCGTTACTACAAGTTTTTATAGGGCACTTTTATATTATGCTAATTGTGTAGCATCTCAATCATTTCTTATGATTCTTATGATTCTCATGAGGCCGGTATGTTGACATTTTCACTGTAGTGGCTCTTGAATTTGATCCTAAAAAAACATCTGTCTTGTTCCTTTGTAATTGCCGTGCAGTCAGAAAGTGGGAGTAAATTTCTACTCTTTGTAATTTTGACTTCCTCTGGGATGTCATCAATTTATTTTTACAGGAGCTTATAGTTTATAGCAGCTATTACAATCCATTGTGTGATTTCAATAAGCAAGCATTCACGAGCTGTCAACCGTCCATTCGCTGTATTGCCCAAGGAGGACTGAAATAAACCAATGGGGCGGATCTTAGTCATCATGACTGATGGATTACTGTGCCAATCAGGGTTCGGTGTGGAGGGAATCAATGTAACAAGCCTGGGAAACCTGCCATGTAGACCTAACCACAACTGGCCTCCACTAAAAAAAACCCATTAACATTAATGAAGGATGGTTTTTAAAACTTCTTCAGCAATCAAGCCCGACAGGATTTATGAAATGAATGGCCTGCCATTAAGAATCATGATTATCATTAGCCAGGTCCACACGATAGATTGGTGAGGGATCATTCAAAGACTATGAATGCCAGCCTTTCCCGACCAATACAATGATAGATGCAGCTCATCAATGGAAATATTCTAAGTGAAATTGAAGTTAAATATTGTTTCTTGTAGTAGGTTTGTATGCTGTGTTCAAGTCCTTCTTGAAAGATCCTGCTTATGAATTTGGAAGTTTTAATTGTTACGTATGTACACATTTATGTATGTTGAAGTGATTTTTCAGAATAAAACAGACTTGTTGGGCTAATACAATGAAAGGATGAACATTTGGTGTGTAATTAATGCTTTATATGTATATTATATCATTCTCATGGCACAGTGACTGATGGGAAGTGGTATGACTTTTCATAAACCAGCTATATTTGTAGTATTTTCTGCCATGTTTTATCACTGTTCTTTAATCACTGATTTTTTTTGTTAGATAGTGTCATGATGGTGTTTTGTCTTTGTGTATGTGACCCTGTATATAATTTATACTGTATGAGTATTGACTGTGTTTTATAGACAGACCACTTACAGTGAACTTTAAATTCATGATGTGGCTTTCTGTTTTACCACCTGTATTACTACAGTGGTTATCAGTAAATTTTTAGTTCATGCTGGCTGGCGTATTAATATTAGGGGTGACAGTTTGCGAAAAAAATCGAACCGTACGGGATTTTCCACACACTGTTCGGCACACGCTAGGACCGCGGTTCAACTTAAATCTGACAACGCATCTGTTATGTGGTTTGGTATAAATAACAAGTACAACAAACAGAGTTCGGCTAATGTACACTATGTTTCTGTTGATGGATGTGCATTCTGGCTTCCCAATACATTACAACAACAGCGATGGAAAAAAAAAGTGTACAAACCATTCACTCTTGTTCAATGCGAATGCCGTATGCTGGAATATGAGCATTTGTTCTGTCATCACCCGGGTGCTGCTAGCGCGCAGCGTACAGGTGAGACCTGAACAGCACATGTTGATATCTGTGTTTGAGCTAAACTCATTTAAGCTTTGCCAGTTTAAACATTTAAGAGCCAGGGGACGTCAGCTCGCGCGCACAGTGAGAAGATTTGTGCGTGCGCTCATTGGAAGCGTGCAAATCTGCGCCTCAGAACAAGCTCAAATATTAAGCTCTCTCTGAAGTATTGTGTTTAAATGGACAAATTCACCCAAAAATTATGTCAAAATGCTCGTCTTGGTAAGTATCCTGTAGCAGACATAGCCGGCTGAACGTACAGTATCAGTGCACTAGATCAGTGCATTCTCTTAAAGTGACAGCACTTTCTTAATATTAATCAAACAGCAACAACAAAGAAATCATTCACTGCTCTTGATTGAATAGCTTTTGTAACTTTAATAAAGATTTATCTTTAATTTATACAGGCAAATAGCCAGATTTTCTTGCTTACTTTATTCAAAAACTAATGTTAGACCTACCTAAAAAAAAACGGAAAATCACTGTTTATTTTATTTGTATCTTTACTCTATTGTATTTATTTGTGCTGTTGCTTGTAGTTAGATTAGATTATTCTTATTTTCTTTATTTTTATTTGACAGTATAGTTTTTGCCTAAACATAGCACATACCGAACCATACCGGACTCTAAAACCGTGATACAAACCGAACCATGAGTAAGTTAAACCGTTCCACCCCTAATTAATATTATATCACTTGATGAAATATACAGTTATAAGTTGTAAAACACACAGTTACCAATATGCCATCTCATAATACCTGAAACATTGTTATTACATTGCTATTTTTTGTGATCACAGCTGGTTTTGTACCATAAATATAATATATAATTTGTTTAAATGCTTGCAGACTAAAATATTTATCATCTTACTATGCTCAATATCAATTAGCTTTTGCCATAATTCTTTAATTGACACTAAACTTAACATTAGGCTTGGGGCTTAAACAAAATCCAGAGTTTCCCCCAATGGTAATTACGACTTTACTTTTAACATAAGCGTTTAATCACTGTTTAAATAATAAATGAATGCCAAATGATAAGTTAAGAGCATAATAGACTTTGATTGAGACAGGAAGGATGCATGATTTCACATGCTGAACAGGATGTTAATGCGCAACATAATATGTCATGGACAGCCCCGACAGCACTCTATAAATCAGTCTTGCAAGTGTCATGATCATTTTTTCCAATGCTTCATGCTAGCGCTTCCTTTGCACGATATGTCTGTTTTAGCAATTAACCTCTTAATCCGCTGGTATCAGATGACTGTTTGGTTAGCAGAGGTTATGCTTGTGAACTGAAACACTTTTTTATGTTTCTTTGGGTCAACCAACATTCTGCTACTGAGTTCAGTTACCAGGAAGTTGTATGTTATTACAATATATGCACAGTTAGCGTTAGCAAAGCTTTTTTGCTGTCATGACTTATGGTTCAAAATGAAATGCGCCAACCATCCCTTCTCTCTGTCATTTTCTCTTTTTCAGTCAAACCTTTCATTTTCTTTTTTACATGTTACTCTGTTTGCTGTGTTTCTCATTCCCCCAATCCTCAGAAGTCATTACAGTGCTGTGGAGTTGTGTAATAGAGCCCGCGGTTATCAACTTAATGAATTCTGCCCAGTTGCCTCCATTTATTGTGCCCTCTCTCAAACGCAAGTTACATTGTGTGTATGTCGAATTTGGCTGCACATTTGCGCAATATAAACCAAGTATCCACCCTGTCTTTGTCCATGTTTTTATGGGAAATGTCATCTGTGGGTTTTTGGAATAGTTTTCTTTGTAGCAAAAATATTTTTTAACATCAGGTGATATTCCCTATGGATTTTTACTGGATTTATCTGACACTATGATCTATGTATAGCAGGGCTGGGTGATATATAATGAATATTCTTGTTATATTCACAATGATTAAAAATAAGCAACATTGTGAATATCGCAAAAAAAAAAATATTGTACTGAAATATTTTTCTGTTCTTCCTTGTGTGAAAGCTTTAAGATCGAGGTGTTGTGAAAGCATCTGTGACTTCAACTAAAGAAACAAAAGAATCAGTGTCAATAAGTTCTAATAATTTACATAAATCAGTTCAAATTGTCAGTTTCAGTAAATTAAAAAAATATATATATTTTGCCGTTCCCAGAATTGTCTGTGGCATTTTTTATATATTAAAAAGTTTGTTATGGTTTATGTCAGGTTATCTACCACACACACACACACACACGAGCGTAGATAACGTTGTTAGATATTTACATATATATATATATAAATATATATATATATATATAATAAATATATATATATATATATACAGTGGGGGAAAAAAAGTATTTAGTCAGCCACCAATTGTGCAAGTTCTCCCACTTAAATAGATGAGAGAGGCCTGTAATTTTCATCATTAGGTATATACATCAACTATGAGAGACAAAATGAGGAAAAAAAAAATCCAGAAAATCACATAGAAGGATTTTTAAAGAATTTTATTGCAAATTATGGTGAAAAATAGTATTTGGTTAATAACAAAATTTCATCTCAATACTTTGTTATTATACCCTTTTTTGGCAATGACAGAGGTCAAACGTTTTTCTGTAAGTCTTCACAAGGTTTTCACATATTGTTGCTGGTATTTTGGCCCATTCCTCATGCAGATCTCCTCTAGAGCAGTAATGTTTTGGGGCTGTCGCTGGGCCACACGGATTTTCAACTCCCTCCAAAGATTTCTATGGGGTTGAGATCTGGAGACTGGCTAGGCTACTCCAGGACCTTGAAATTCTTCTTACGAAGCCACTCCTTCGTTGCACGGGCGGTGTTTGGGACCATTGTCATGCTGAAAGACCCAGCCACGTTTCTTCAATGCCCTTGCTGATGGAAGGGGTTTTCACTCAAAATCTCACGATACAATGGCCCCATTCATTCTTTCGTTTACAAGGAACAGTCGTCCTGGTCCCTTTGCAGAAAAAACAGCCCCAAAGCATGATGTTTCCACCCCCATGCTTCACAGTAGCTATGGTGTTCTTTGGATGCAACTCAGCATCTTTCTCCTCCAAACACGACAAGTTGAGTTTTTACAAAAAGTTCTATTTTGGTTTCATCTAACCATATGACATTCTCCCAATCCTCTACTGGATCATCCAAATGCTCTCTAGCAAAACTTCAGACGGGCCTGGACATGTAATGGCTTAAGCAGGGGGACACGTCTGGAACTGCAGGATTTGAGTCCCTGGCGGCGCAGTGTGTTAATGATGGTAGCCTTTGTTACTTTGGTCCAGCTCTCTGCAGGTCATTCACTAGGTACCCCCCCGTGTGGTTCTGGGATTTTTGATCACAGTTCTTGTGATCAATTTGACCCCACGGGGTGAGATCTTGCGTGGAGCCCCAGATCGAGGGGGATTATCAGTGGTCTTGTATGTCTTCCATTTTTCTAATAATTGCTCCCACAGTTGAGTTCTTCACACCAAGCTGCTTACCTATTGCAGATTCAGTCTTCCCAGCCTGCTGCAGGTCTACAATTTTGTTTCTGGTGTCCATTGACACCTCTTTGGTCTTGGCCATGGTGGAGTATGGAGTGTGACTGTTTGAGATTGTGGACAGGTGTCTTTTATACTGATAACAAGTTCAAAACAGATGCCATTAATACAGGTAACCAGTGGAGGACAGAGGAGCCTCTTAAAGAAGAAGTTACAGGTCTGTGAGAGCCAGAAATCTTGCTTGTTTGTAGGTGACCAAATACTTATTTTACCGAGGAATTTACCAATTAGTTCTTTAAAAATCCTACAATGTGATTTTCTGGGATTTTTTTCTCATTTTGTGTCTCATAGTTGAGGTATACCTATGATAAAAATTACAGGCCTCTCTCATCTTTTAAGTGGGGAGAACGTGAACAATTGGTGGTTGACTAAATCTTTTGTGCCCACGCTATATATATATATATCATATATATACACACACACACACACACACACACATTTATATATATATATATACAGTGGGTACGTAAAGTATTCAGACCCGCTTAAATTTTTCTTTGTTATATTGCAGCCATTTGCTTAAATCATTTAAGTTATTTTTTTTTCCTTGTTAATGTACACACAGTACCCCATATTGACAGAAACACACAGAATTGTTGACATTTTTGCAGATTTATTAAAAAGAAAAACTGAAAATATCACATGGTCCTAAGTATTCAGAACCTTTGCTCAGTATTTAGTAGAAGCACCCTTTGATCTAATACAGCCATGAGTCTTTTTGGGGAAAGATGCAACAAGTTTTTCACAAACTGGATTTGGGGATCCTCTGCCATTCCTCCCTGCAGATCCTTCCAGTTTTGTCAGGTTGGATGGTAAACGTTGGTGGGCAGCCATTTTTAGGTATCTCCAGAGATGCTCAATGGGTTTAAGTCAGGGCTCTGGCTGGACCATTCAAGAACAGACACAGAGTTGTTGTCAAGCCACTCCTTCGTTATTTTAGCTGTGTGCTAGGGTCATTGTCTTGTTGGAAGGTAAAACCTTCGGCCCAGTCTGAGGTCCTAAGCACTCTGGAAAAGGTTTTTGTCCAGGATATCCCTGTACATGGCCGCATTCATCTTTCCCTCGATTGCAACCAGTCGTCCTGTCCCTGCAGCTGAAAAACACCCCCACAGCATGATGCTGCAACCACCATGCTTCACTGTTGGGACTATATTGTACAGGTGATGAGCAGTGCCTGGTTTCATTCAAACATAACGCTTGGAAGATTAAGGCCAAAAAGTTATCTTGGTCTCATCAGACCAGAGAATGTTATTTCTCACCATCTTGGGAGTCCTTCAGTGGTTTTTTAGCAAACTCCATGCGGGCTTTCATGTGTCTTGCACTGAGGATAAATAAAGCCCAGACTGGTGGAGGGCTGCAGTGATGGTTTACTTTCTACAACTTTCTCCCATCTCCGACTGCATCTCTGGAGCTCAGCCACAGTGATCTTTGGGGTTCTTCTTTACCTCTCTCACCAAAACCCGATAGCTCAGTTTGGCCGGATGGACAGCTCTAGGAAGGGTTCTGGTCATCAAAAACGTCTTCCATTTAAGGATTATGGAGGCCACTGTGATCTTAGGAACCTTAAGTGCAGCAGAAATTTTTGTAACCATGGCCAGATCTGTGCCCTGCCACAATTCTGTCTCTGAGCTCTTAAGGCAGTTCCTTTGACCTCATGATTCACATTTGCTCTGACATGCACTGTGAGCTGTTAAGGTCTTATATAGACAGGTGTGTGGATTTCCTAATCAAGTCCAATCGGTATAATAAAACACAGCTGGACTCAAATTAAGGTTTAGAACCATCTCAAGGATGATCAGAAGACATGGACAGAACCTGAGTTAAATATATGAGTGTCACAACAAAGGGTCTGAATACTAGGACCATGTGATTATTTCAGTTTTTCTTTTTTAATAATCTGCAAAAATGTCAAAAATTCTGTGTTTTTCTGTCAATATGGGGTGCTGTGTGTACATAATGAGGAAAAAAAATGAACTTAAATAATTTTAGCAAATGGCTGCAATATAACAAAGAGTGAAAAATTTAAGGGGGTCTGAATACTTTCCGTACCCACTATATCAAACTTAGTAAATTTTTTAGATATTCGCATTTTATTTATTTATTTATTTATTAAATCTAACTGGCTGTAATGATTGTTTGGTATTTTATCACATTCTCATAAGGCTGAAAAGTTTTGAAATATGATTCTCTTAACTATAATGTGAAGCCCTAGTATGTAGCTATATTTTGTTAGCGAGGTGGCAGCCATATTGCCAGTCTCGTCTTTCAGTTGGCATCCAGCACGCTGTTGCTCTCTCCCTCTTTCTCTTTCTCCCTCTCTCCTCTTTTTCTCTGCTGTGTAGGTTGGGGTTTTCTTTGGCAGACTTGGACCACAGCTCGTTAGACTAAAAGAATGCACTACTTTAATTAATGATATGTAAATATCTTTCAGCGGGCTGCATTTGCATATTAAGAGAGATTTGCGGAATCTGTGGAGTAATATATTTTAATTAGGGATTAATTAAAAATAATGGGAATTCCATTTTGCCTGGCAGGTTGGTTTGTTCTCTAGTATGTGTCTGGCACATTTGCCTGACTAAATACCAGCCACCCACCTCCAATCATCTTCCTTTCTCTCTCTTCTGCTCTTTAAGGTCCTTTTATCTCTTTTCTGTCTTTTTTTTTACACTTATGTGTGTTGTCCTCCCTCAAATCTTTTTCTTTCCATTCTATCCATTTCTTCATATGTAACTCATCCAGATCTTCTTTAAGGTTTCAGTACGAACTCTCACCACTCTTAACTGGTTAGCAGTATGACTCACCTTCCATCCCTGCATCCATTAATTCCCCCTTTCTGTACTCTCCCTCTCTCTGTATCTCTCTCCTCTCCCTCCGTATTTTTCTCCTGAAGGATAGGGAATGACTCTCAGACACGGAACACTAGTTGTGTTGGCAATTATGTTAATGGGCTGCCATTAGGCTGTGGTGCTGTATGAGCGATCGGGGAGCCGATCTGGCATGGTGGGAGAAAATGATCACAGCCTCCGGGTCTCCTTGATACAGCTCCAGCACCTTCATTTGCATAGCATAACCCCTCCCACTGGCAAAAGCATCCCCCCTGCTTCCATGACGCAGGGAGGAATTTGCATAGACCAGGTGACGCTCCGCTACATGGCTTCGACGAGCACGCGACAAGCTTCGGACATGATGTCTGCTCCTGTAGCCAGATGGGAGCGTAACCCGAAGCAGAGGCCTAGTGAGGGAGTTTTATAGGAGTGGCGGAGTGGTTCATAACATTTCTGAAACATCATCATAACGTTGACTTGGCGGTATAATGAGGACATAATGAGGTCTGTTATTACCAGAGGCCTGCTGAAAATCCCTCCACGCTCATTGTTCCCATTCGTGACTGAACCGTGGGCTGGTTCGGTATGTGCTATGTTAAGGGAAAAAAGGACTATCAAATGTAAAATAACATTGCATATTTTACTGTATAAATTAAAGATCAATCCTTATTAAAGTTACAATAAAGATTCAGTCAAGAGCAGTGAGTGATTTCCTTGTCTTTTCCTTGTCTTTTGTTGTTTGATTAACATTAAAAACTTTAAGGCAATGCACGGATCCAGTACACGATGACTTGTACATTCAACCAACTATGTCTGCTAGGATACTCACCAAGACGGGCATGTTATAATTTTTGTGTGAATTTGTCCATTCAAGCCCAAGACTCAGTATTTGCGCACTTTCTGAAATCTTCTTAATGTGTGCACGAGTTCTCATTCACGTCTTCTGACTCTTGAATGTTTAAACTGGCAAGGCTTAATGTGTTTAGTTTAAACAGATAGCAACATGTGTTGTTCAGGTCTAATATTTTGAGTACAACATATTCAATTTGCTTGACAAATTTAATGTGTAAAATATTATGTTGTTGTTGTTACATATTTTCAGGAAAAATATAAGTAAACATTTTTGTTTTTTATATCCATTGTAATATACATTACAATACTATATACATTATACATTTTCTTACCTTATCGACTATTAATTAATCAAATTATTCTCAATTAATTGCATTAATATTTGCTGAGAAGAGCTGTACAATTAAGATAGTTAAAAGGCATTAGATTGATGTGGCAGATGAAAGCATTGAATAGACATGACAAAAAGTGGCTTAAGAAATCAATATATGGTTTGTTTAATTTCCATATCATTGAACATAAGCCTGTCACTGAACTACTGTCCACAGAAATCCGTTCAATCTCTATGAAGGAGACTTAAAGCTGCTTCACATTGTCCAATCAAATGACAGTACTTTCTGAAGTTCACTGTTGGATACTTGGTTGGAAAATATTTCACAGTACCACAACAAACGCCAAAAGGGCGAACACACTGACCCAACAAAACTCTACAGCTGCTACATGTCTTTGTTGGTGTTTGTTGGGGCAGTGTGAACTAGCCCCATTGTTAACTAGTTAATTGTTGATTTATGTTCATATTCCAACATGATCTCATGAGAATTCGTATGCATTTTACGTAAAATGTGGTTCTACAAAACGTACATTTACTTACATTTGCACAGACACTAAAACATACAATATTGACCTATTTACAGCATCTAAACGTATAATACTGATGTAATGGCGACACCTAAAACGTAAATGATTTACATATGAACAACTTTACAGACTTACAAATGAATCCTTATGAATATTGAAAACGCGGCATTAACATTTTATTATATTGTATTCAGTTGTCATATCAATGGCATTATGTTTTCAACTGCATTATTAAATGCAATTAACATAACTTAATACAACATAACTCATTTACTTAGTATGAAATTATAACATTTTGTTTTGTTGTGTGATTTCTGCTGCCAACTCGTTTAGAAGAATACATAATGTTAAACAAGACTACACTTTAAACCCTTAAAATGAACAACATTTCTGCAATCGTTTAACCATTACTTATCATGTAATATTTGCTTTGTTTGCCGTGGGACACAAAAGGCGTTTTCTCCGACATGCTGTTACTGACTATAGAACTATAAAATACACCAAAAACTCAACATAATTACAAAAGGAATCACGTGCTGGCTACAAATTCAAAAGTTGCCACTTCAAGAAACTTTACGAGAGGTTTACAGCAGGAAAATACAAACACTCAGGGCTCTCGCTGTTATCACTCATTGTGACATGCCGTATTTCTTGTGAGGGGTGTTTGAATGAGAAATGTGCACCTTCACGGAGTGGATCAGGATAATAATCTGGGTAATATTTTCAGTGATTAACAACTTAAATTCTGCTATGTACCTCACAAGAAACGATTGAATTCTGCCAGAGTTGACTGCGTCTGCAACACATCGTCAATTGGATTACTTTTGATTACTGCTGACATTTTTGCAATACATATTATTGCTTGCACTATCTGTCTGTTCCTGTTTTTTTTTTTATACTTGTAAAATATTTTTTAAGAAATCGTTATGGTTAAGTCTAGAGGTAGGAGTGGGATTAGCGACTACTAAAATATCTTTTTAATGCTATATTGTTACTAGAATGGTAATTATTCCTGAATTATGGCGGTCAAGGTTCGTTTTTTATATCTTGGGTAGGTTTAGGTTTGGGGTTAGGTTAAGGGATCTAAAAATCTAAATCGCTTATTGCTGAAATTATAAAAATGCATTGGTACAAATATCTTAATGATATAAAAGATTTGTAAATATTGGCTGTAAATACGTAGCAATTTTACGTTTTAAACGTTATAATACATCCAAATTGTACGTTTCAGCATCAGTCAAAACATACAATAATGTATGCTTTGTGCTAATACCTACGTATAAATAATGAGACCAGACTGCCTATTCAGATGAATGACTTTGGCCATTGCAAATGTCAATCATTTGGATAGAAGGAAAATCCCTTTCAGGGGAGTTTCTGTATGGGTCAGGGGAATTTCTATAATTTACTTACCCTTCAGGCCTGTATAACTCGCCTTCTCTGGAACACAACAATGTTTGCCCATATAATGAAAGTCAGTGCAGTCCAAAACAATATTGGACCCCATTGACTTCCATTGTATGGACAAAACACACGTTTTCAGAATATTTTTCCATGGTTCCACAGAAAAAAAGAAGGGCATACAGGTTTGGAATGACATGAGGTTGAATGACTGATGATAGTATTGACATTTTCAAGTGAACTATCCCAAAACAGAATAGTCCCAATTTCTACAAAAAAATTGCATATTAGTTTTTGCAGTGATATCAGAATTGTCATGGACAATCATGAAGTTTTTCTAGTACTGGTTTTGTGACAACCCTCGCTCTGTCTGCCTTTCTCTACAGTTGAGACCATCAGTGCTGACTGCTCATTTGGTCTTTCTCTGTCTGATCTCACCGCTGCAGTTAAGAGCACCCCACCCCCACACCGGTTCACTTCATCAGCAGCGTGTGTGTGTGTGTGTGTGTGTGTGTGTGTGTCACTGTCGTAGGCTGCCTGACTCTTTCTCCATCTCCTCAATACTCAACATTAAGCAGTATTGTCTGTTCCTGCTCAGACAAATGAGGAACAGACAATTCTGTTTGTCTGAGAACAAACAGTGTGACAAACAAGCAAAAAAATAAGAAATCAGGAAGGGGGCCAACACTTTTTCACACCACTGTACATCAGTGTGTATGGCCATATTGTACAATTTAAAAGAAGGGGGTCAGTTTTTACTTTATTTTAGTTTTCACAAAAATATTATGCTGCACAACTGTTTTCAACATTGCTAATAATATGACATGTGTCTTGAGCACCAAATCAACATATTAGAACATAGAAATTTTCTTAACTTTGTTAAGTCCACATCTTGTTGCCAGGCTGATAGAAATCGAAAGTTTAATTGAAATGAAATTATTGCCAATCATTGGATAGTTTTTGAACATCACTTTACTGTATTACGCCAAAAAAACAAACAAATAAAAAACAAAGAGACATTGCGTCTCCAGATTAATCCCCTTGAAGCACAGTTGAAAAATCACTAGTTGATCTCAGTAATTGACAAGTCGGTTGTTTACCAGTTGACCATTCAGACCATCTCCTTCTTTTCATTAGTGATTTAAAATGTTCTCTTTCGTAGCATTTCTTTCAGTGAACAGTCATCCAGTGGAGTCTTATCTCTTTGACTGTATGTGAGCAGCTCTTCTCTCGCTCTCACTCTTCTTTGTGTATGTATAAGGTAGAGTCAGAGTGCTGATATTATTGATCCCGGCCTTCAGAATTCATTACACCACTGCGCCACATCTTTATTTATGCCCCTGCTCGGCGCTCTCCTCTCCTCTCCTCTTTCTCTCCTTCACATTATTCTTTTATTATTTCTTTACCGCCACCTTATCTGCTGTATTTGGGCCTGGATGAGACCTGCCATCTTTAGGCACTGCAGAAAGATTTGATTGGAGATATATCGCAGACCCGTGGGGGGGATATTAAACACCCCACCCCCACCAGACCACAAGACTTCTCCGTCCGACCGCCCTAATTATTCCAGAGATCAGAGTCTGCGGCTGCGGAATGGCCCGGCACGGCCTGGTTAGGTTGTGATACCGGGGACGTGACCGTTATGCTGATGGAGACAGCAGATCAATAATTTAGGCCTTGGCCTTAATGGTAGCGTTAAAAGCTCATACGTCTACAAGCCTGCAGGCTAGGCTGCTTAAAGGTGCAGCGCAGAACGAATGGACTTTGATGTAAAACCCTTCATAAGGACATATGTGAGACGTTTTCCTTTCAAATGTGTTTTTGAATGGCTTGAATGGCCACACTCCCTCGAAAGTGTGCCGCACTATTGGTGTATTCAAATCCAGGCGCACATTATCGTATATGTCAGCATTGTGCTCCTCAACGCGCTCCTACCGAGGAGTCTTTAACACATTTATGCAAGCTTTGTTTTGCCGCTAATCCTTTTTTTAAGACCCGATCCACCTCTTGGTCTTATTGATTCACACAAAGCCATCCTCGTATCCACACATCCCGGAAGAACAAAGAGGCCCGGCGAACGAATGCGCTTAATCTGTCTTGCTCTCTTGTTTCTTTCTCTCTCTGTCCGTCTTGTCTGTCTTTCTGCCCTGTCTTTCTCTCCTTCTAAGCCTTAAGGCGATACACACCACACACTCAGGATTTGGACATCCATTGATTTGATTCAGGGACATTAATGTCAAGGCCCTGTGCATCTTGCCAAATCCAAGAGCCAAGCCAAGCCAAGCTTTCTATTCCCCAATGGCTGGATTCAAGCACTTCATCTACTCATCCAGCCCTCCCTCCTTCCCTTTGCCGTTCGTTCTCATCCTCCTTCCCTTTCTCTTGCCTTTCTCTCGCTCAATCTCCCCCCTTCCCTTCGGGGGTGGATATATTAGATATAACCAATTCAATTTTATGCAGCCAGGACAGACTCCCCGAGGACATAAATACACACATTTTTTAATACACTCCACACCAGGAAAGGCCCATCCGCCACAGCCGCGGGCTGCACTGGGTCCCCTCGCACTCAATTATTAATGTAACGACTCTGCGACTTAATTAAATAATAAAGACAGTGTGGCCCTGCAAAGGAATGGAACAAGGATGGCTCATGTATAATGGAGCGCCAGTCTAAAGAGAAGGGGGTAAACAAATAAAAGCTTGCGGGATGACCTGAAGTCTGGTACTGGCGGGTTGTTAGCCTCCGAAGAGCTGAATGATTTATTAAATAAATACAAGCTCAAGGTATAAATGGATATTAGCTTCGGTTTAAACAAACTTGGGTCTGGCCGATATGCTGAGTGTTGGCGGGGCCATATTAGATTGGGTGAGAGATATGAATGTGTTATGGTGGTGAAATTGTTTTATGCATTAATATGTGGCGGGAGTGCTGAAATACGATTACTGAATGGGTCCAAACAGATTTGTGCTTAAAAATAGGGATGTGCACAATTAGTCAGTGGGTTGGCTTAACTAGTTGTCGACTAATCTGTATCAAGGAAGAATTGTTTAATTAGGCAGGGTTCAAGTTCACCTGACCCCAATCAGACATGTTTCTTAGAAGGCATTTACATTAAAAAATAACATTAAAACTATCTTGGAAAAATATTTTAGAAAATTACCTTAATGATTTTATTTAGCAAGGGCACATTAAATTTATTAAAAGTGACAGTAAAGACATTTTATGTTATAAAAGATTTCTATTTCAAAATAAATGCTGTTCGGAACTTTAGAATCAAGACACTGAAATCTATACTATATATATTATATAAATATATATATTAACATTGATAAAATGTTTTAAGAAAATGTTTAGCATGTCATGCAGATAAATGCTTTCAAAAGGAGCATGTGACACTGAAGACGGGAAGTAATGGCTGCTGAAAATTCAGCTTTGCCGTCAAAAGAATAAATTGTTTAAAGTAACATGTATTTAATTGTAATATATTTCTTTAGTATTTTCTTATTTTTTCATTAAATAAATGCAGTATATATCTATATATATACTTATATATATAATTATAGATACAGTGGTGTGAAATCTTTTTTTTTTTTTTTTGCATTTTGTCAACTTAAACGATTCAGATCATCAAACAAATTTTTATATTACACAAAAATAATGCAAGTAAATGCAAAATGCAGTTTTAAATGATGATTTCATTTAAGGGAAAAAAGCTGTTCAAACCTGCCTGGCACTACGTGAAAATGTAATTGCCCCCTAAATCTAATAACTAGTTGTGCCATGTTTTGCAGCAACAACTGCAATCAAGTGTTTTTGCGATAACTGGCAATGAGTCTTTAACTTCTGTGTATTAATTTTGGCCCACTCTTCTTTGCAGATTTTTTTTAATTCAGCCACATTGGAGGGTTTTTTGAGCATGAATGGACTGTTTAAGCATTTCAATCGGATTTAAGTTCGGACTTTGGTTTGGCCACTCCAAAACCTTAATTTTTTTTTTCTTGAGCCATTCAGAGGTGGACTGGCTGGTGTGTTTGGGATCATTGTCCTGCTACATAACCCAAGTGCGCTTGAGCTTGAGGTCACAAACTGATGGCCGGACATTCTCCTTCAGGATTTTCTGATAGAGTGCAGAATTCATGCTTCCGTCAATTATGGCAAGTCGTCCAAGTCCTGAAGCTGCAAAGCAGCCCCAGTCGATCACACTACACCACCATGGTTGACTGTTGGTAATGATGTTCTTTTTATGAAATTTGGTCTCCCAGTCCACAGAATGTTTGCCCAAAAGTCTTGGGGATAATCGAGATATTTTTTTGGCAAAAGAGAGACGAGCCTTTGTGTTCTTTTTAGTCAGCAATGGCTTTTCCCTTGGAACTCTCCCATGGATGCCGTTTTTGCCCAGTCTCTTTCTTATTGTTGAATCATGAACACTGACCTTAATTGAGGCAAGTGAGGCCTGCAGTTCTTTAGATGTTGTGCTCTTGGAGTAATTTTGGTTGGCCGGCAACTCCTGGGAAGGTTCACTATTGTTCCAAGTTTTCTCAATTTTTGGATAATGGCTCTGACCGTGGTTCGCTGGAGTCCAAAAGCCTTAGAAATGTCTTTATAAGCCTTTCCAGACTGATACAAGTCAACTATTTTATTTCTCATCTGTTCTTGAATTTATTTAGATCACAGCATGTGTTGCTCTTTAAGCATGCTTCAATTTGTCAGACAGCTTCTATTTAAGTGATTTCTTGATTCAACAGGTCTGGCAGTAATCAGGCCTGGGTGTGGCTAGTGAAATTTAACTCATCTTTCTAAAATAATGTGGTTAATTGCAGTTCTTTCATGATTTAACAGGAGGGGGCAATTAATTTTTCACGTAGGGCCACGTAGTTTGGACAGCTTTTTTCCCTTAATAAAAAAAAAATCATCATTTAAAAACTGCATTTTACTTGCATTATCTTTGTGCAATATAAAAATTAGTTTGATGATCTGAATCATTTAAGTGCGACAAATATGCAAAAAAAAAATTTTTAAAAACCGGGAAGGGGGCAAAAACCTTTTCACACCCACGTAGATATTATTTACCAGTGGGTACGGAAAGTATTCAGTCTCCCTTAAATTTTTCACTCTTTGTTTTTTTGCAGCCATTTGCTAAAATCATTTTAAAAAAAGTTCTTTTTTCCCCATTTTCAAAATTAATGTACACACAGCACCCATATTGACAGAAAAACACATAATTGTTGACATTTTTGCAGATTTATTAAAAAAGAAAAACTGAAATATCACATGGTCCTAAGTATTCAGACACTTTGCTCGGTATTTAGTAGAAGCACCCTTTTGATCTAATACAGCCATGAGTCTTTTTGCGAAAGATGCAACAAGTTTTTCACACCTGGATGTGGGGATCCTCTGCCATTCCTCCTTGCAGATCCTCTCAAGTTCTGTCAGGTTGGATGGTAAAAGTTGGTGGACAGCCATTTTTAGGTCTATCCAGAGATACTCAATTGGGTTTAAGTCAGGGCTCTGGCTGGGCCATCAAGAACAGTCACAGAGTTGTTGTGAAAACACTCCTTCGTTATTTTAGCTGTCTGCTTAAGGTCATTGTCTTGTTGGAAGGTAAACCTTCGGCCCAGTCTGAGGTCCTGAGCACTCTGGAGAAGGTTTTCATCCAGGATATCCCTGTACTTGGCCGCATTCATCTTTCCCTCGATTGCAACCAGACGTCCTGTCCCTGCAGCTGAAAAACACCCCCACAGCATGATGCTGCCCACACCATGCTTCACTGTTGGGACTGTAATGGACAGGTGATGAGCAGTGCCTGGTTTTATCCACACATACCGCTTAGAATAAGGCCAAAAAGTTCTATCTTGCGTCTCACAGACCAGAGAATCTTATTTCCCACCATCTTGGAGTCCTTCAGGTGTTCTATGCGGGCTTTCATGTGTCTTGCACGGAGGAGAGGCTTCCGTCGGGCCACTCTGCTATAAAGCCCCGACTGGTGGAGGGCTGCAGTGAGGGGTGCTTTCTACAACTTTCTCCCACTCCGACTGCATCTCTGGGCTCAGCCACAGTGATCTTTGGTTTTCTTCTTTACCTCTCTCACCAAGGCTCTTCTCCCTTGATAGCTCAGTTTGGCCGGACGGCCAGTTTTAGGAAGGGTTCTGGTCGTCCCAAACCGTCTTCCATTTAAGGATTATGGAGGCCAATGTGCTCTTAGGAACCTTAAGTGCAAATTATTTTGTAACCTTGGCCAGATCTGTGCCTTGCACAATTCTGTCTCTGAGCTCTTCAGGCATTTCCTTTGACCTCATGATTCTCATTTTGCTCTGACATGCACTGTGAGCTGTTAGGTCTTATATAGACAGGTGTGTGGCTTCCTAATCAAGTCCAATCAGTATAATCACACACAGCTGGACTCAAATGAAGGCGTAAAACCATCTCAAGGATGATCAGAAGAAAAGCACAGCACCTGAGTTAAATATATGAGTATCACAGCAAAGGGTCTGAATACTTAGGACCAATGTGATATTTCAGTTTGTATTTTTTAATAAATCTGCAAAAATGTCAACTATTCTGTTTTTTTCTGTCAATATGGGGTGTTGTGTGTATATTAATGAGGAAAAAAATAACTTAAATGATTTTAGCAAATGGCTGCAATATAAACAAAGAGTGAAAAATTTAAGGGGGTCTGAAATACTTTCCGTACCCACTGTATCTATATTATGCATGCACATATATATATAATATTATATATATATTAATATTATACATATATAATATATATATAGATATTTATGGCAGGCACATATGTTCAACTAGTGAAATGGTCCACTTAATCTAGATTTTATATAATTATTAAAACAAAAAATAAAAAATAAATCTGGATTAAGTAGTAATTTTCACTAGTTGACTAGATATTTTTCAAACACTTTTTAAAAATGCATGTGAAAAGATGACTGTAGGCTAGTTATTGGATTTCTCATTGAGAATATGAATCACACCCTCATTGGAGTGTAGCCCTCATAATTGGGAGTTGACCGGTCTTTGATTTGACAGCTGGAGTGCAGGTTATGACCTTGGGTCAGGAGTCAACAAATAATCCCCTGGATTGATGTGGAGAACCAGCACTCTAGGCAAATGCATCTCTTTACGGTGAAAACACACATTTCTGCCCATTAGGGATGAGTGCCACCTCAAAAGCACAGCACAGGAAGCACTCGGGAGTTGACACGATCAAATGTGACGTTATCTTTTACTTCTGTTTCATTAAATTCAGCTGAGATTGCTATCCTTGAAGATTAGCTCTCAAATGAGAAATCCCTTTGGCCTTGGGGCTGGAAAAAGGAGTTCAAACTTACCATCTGAGCCCTGAAGCTCCGTTACTGTTGCTCGTGCCTGGTTTATCGTGTAATTAATTATTCAAATTTGTTCTTAAAAGGAAGTCACATTTGGAGAAGCTTATTCAAAAGCAGGCACCTTTTTAGCTAATGGCAGGCAAGCCCTACCATTAGCTTGAAAAATAGGGCCATTGTTGCTGTTGACTTGGTGGTGTGCTGGAGATGAATAATGGTGACAAACTGAAGTGTTTCAAATGGGCGAATTTAAATGAATGGCTCCTAAGAGCAGGAGCAGTTGACAATATGTCTATGTTAATACTCCTGTGGAGCAAAACAAATCTTTGGGTTTGGATGTGAAACATAGGAAGGTTGTGTACAGCTGGAATGATTGAATCTAGCTGAAGTAAATCTTCCCATGTTGGCGATGTTAAAATGTGACAAGAAAACCTAAAACATGCAACGGCTTGTCACCTGGTTTGAATACGCAAATCTACAAATTATTTAAAAGGCTAGCAGTTAAATTTTTGCAAAGTTAAATAATTTTTTCCTCTAAGAAAAATCCAATTGTTGATGTTTTGAAGTCCTCATGAGCTTGTGGGGATTTTTTATGAATGGAAACCTTTGTGTAAACGTAACAATAGCTAAACAGCAACAGCCCCGTTTTCATCTACTCAGCAAGCGTTTATTGATTTACTCAACCTTTCAACGTGTATTTAGCCAGTTACTCGCTTTGCACTTTTCGAATCCTTCCTGCATCGCTCGCTCAAGAACCTGCTTGACTTTAGGTGCCAAATCTTGCCGAAACAAACCGAGTGACAAATTAATTACCCCATTTCATTTTGCCAGCATGCTGTAATCATTCATACAGGAAATGGAAGTCTGAGGGCTAAAATTGCCCTCCCTTTCTTTTCTTTCTTCCCTCTCTGAAATGGTCTATGGCTGGCCGAGGGGGTTATTTATTTTCCTCAGTCTGTGCTCAGCTATCCTGGAGTTGGCAGAGTGATTTTGTAGAATTGAAACATTATAGACTGTTACTGTCAGAGTGTTAAATGTGATATATAGACCTGGGGGGTGTTGGAAGAGGTGTGTGTGTGTGCGTGGGGTGGTTGTTGGGTTGTGTAACGGTCTGGAGAGGGGTGCTCATGGGAGAGCGAGGCCATCCAGTATATGAGCTGGCATGGCAATGTGGCGAGAGGTAATGGCTTAAAGCAGCCTGCTGGAACAGAACGTTTGAGCGTGTGTGTGGAGAAGAGCCGATGTTAACCCCTCAGTGCCTTTCCCTTTTCACGTGTGGCTGAAGATGCACAGACACCAGGAGTGTTTGTGTGCCAGCCAGCCAGAGCAGAAGCACATCGGTGGGCGGGCGTCCTGACAGCAGCCACTGGTCTAATGAGAGCCTAGGATGCTCCGAGATGTCTGCCTAGACTAGCACTCTGACTCAGCCGCGCAAACTCTTTATACACTGACATTTATGCAAACAGAGGGACGCATGTAGTCATGGTTCTTCATCTGCAGAAATTATGTTTTAAAAAAAGTACATTGACATTTACTAGATTATACTCTAGGCTGGAAGTCTACATGTTAGAAGAGGTGAGCAGACGGTGGATTTTAGTCCCTCATTTTTAGTAGTAGTAGTCAAAAGTGTGGACATATCTACTAATTCTTTATTATTACTAAGTTTGACATGTTAGAATAGTAGAAAGCCATCAAGACTATGAAATAACTCAAATGGAAGTATGGGAATTATGTAGTCTCCACAAACATATAACATATTTAAGAAATTAAAACTATATTTCATTTAGTAAAGAAATACATATACTACCCTTCAGATGTTTGGGGTCAGAAAGATTTTTTTGAATGTTTTGAAAGACGTTTCTTAAAGTCACCAAGGCTGCATTTATTTGATCAAAAATACAGTAAAAAAGTAAAATTGTGAAATTGTATTACACTTAGAAAAATGTTTTCTATTGTAATATGTATTAAAATTGATTATTTTTTCTGTGATGGCAAAGCTGAATTTCAGCAGCCATTACTCCAGTCTACAGTGTCACATGATCCTTCAGAAGTCATTCTAATATGCTAACTTAATACTCCGGTAACATTTCTTATTATCAATAATGAAAATAGTTGTGATGCTTATTTTTTCTATCAGTATTCTTTGATGAATAGTTCAAAAGAACAGCATTTATTTGAAATATAAATATTTTATAACATTATAAATGTCTTTACTGTCAATTTTGATCAACTGAATGTGCCCTTATGAAATATTAATTAAAAAAAGAAAGAAATAACAACACTCACCTAAACTTTCGAACAGTGGTGTACCTGTATGTGGGCACAATTGATATTTTTCTGCAAAATTAATACAAAGTTAAGATTTTATGGAATTGGTCCAAACTTTAGACTGTTATAGTTTGTCTAAATATAACTAGTGTTTCCCCTGTCATGCTTCATGATATTCTTGTATAATATCCTGACATGATTTCTTTACATTGTACCCATGTGTATCATCATTTCAATCTGGTCATTTCCTACTCGGTAAGTACTATTAGGTCACAGAACTATAATATAAATTGATCTACATTCATTTCACATTAAATTCTGAGTGAATTCTGTTTTGGGAGTCCTTTCACATACAGACTGAAGATTGACGTGGCAAAAAAGAGCCTGTTGGATGATGTGTTAATATTAATAAAATGTACCAATTACTCCCCCATTGACAACCTGCAAAACCATTTTTTATGGCCGATTGAAACATATAAAACTTTATTGCATTCAAGGAAAAGGACTCTGCCATTTTTGCATAGCTTTCGGAGACCCAGGCTTTTATGTGATCTCAGTTATTGCCCCTCTGTGACATTTTAAACTTTATTGAACAAGACTTTTAAATCTGTGGGCAGTATATAAAAATTTTGGAATTTATTGCTTTCTCCCGTGGATGAGTTTCTCAGGCACGGGGCGTACTGGGGCCGTCAGCACTGCACTTCTGTCAAGCGAGAGTCTCGCTAAACCTGACGGTCAGGTAATTCATTCATAAATTTGCGTTCTAAACACTGGGATTTCATGGTGGATCAGACATAATGCTGTTTATTTTCATCAATTCGCTGTGCTCTTGATGTCATGTAGCATTTTACTACCGTGATAATGTTTCCATGGCTACCAAGGCCATTAGCGCTCAATCTGGCTGTCCTCCATAATAGCTTAGAAAGCTATTATAAACTGTAGGCCAAACTCACCCGAAACAATCTATACCATTTCAGAAAGACTTAAAATCACCTCACTTTTTTTAAATTTGCAAGAACGTGGTTTCCTCTTTTCAATTAGCGCTGTATTATTTAAAAAGGTGTTATATCTCACATGAAGTGTCCCGTCACGTGTACCCATTTGTGTAGTCCTCTTTAATTTTTCTGAACTGAATTAACTGCCACCCAGTGAATATTAATCACATCGCTGCTTAAAATGAAGTAAGAAGTGTCTCAGATAACATAGCTACTGAATATTGGAGCTGTGCACACAGATGAAAGCCTTGGGACCAGATTGAACGCTGAACAAAGATAAATTAAGCTGAATAAATGTGATAGAAGTTAAACAAGGAAAATGAATAATGACCTTCAGAGACGACACAAAAACCCTCATCTTTAAACATGGTGTATGTACATCTCAGACACAAGGAGGCAGGGATGCTGGGAAATATATATACTCCCTAGTCTCCTGAAAGATGTTCAAATGCTGTTTTCATTGCAATTAAAATGAGGTGTCCATCAGGGCCTATCTGTCTTTGTGTGGCCCCATATGTTTGGGTGCTGATACAGTGCGGATTACTCTGTTTGGGAGGGCGATAACAGGCTGTTTATAACCTTGGCACAGAGCAAAGGCTAATCTGGCTATAGCACATTTCCCCTCAACTCCTCTGATAAAGGCTAGCTGTCTCTGACTGCAGGAAAAAAAGAAAGCTATATCTGTTTTGACTTATTCCCTGATTTATTCTTTTGTTCATTTTTTTACTCATTCAGATACTAATTCAAAATGTGTACCTTCAGAATGAACTGAAACTGAATATAAAGTGACTTTTTTATATTTTCGAATGACATCTCTTGTTTCATTTTGCCTGTTATTATTCTGCACCTGTTTGTCAGCATCTGCCATAGATATCGACTGAAACTCAACATAAAATTGGTTTTGTTTTTAACAGATATTAAATGACATTTTAAGATGGTGCAACAAAACAGAACATAAAAAGAACTGTATTACAAATTGTTATTTTTGCCATGTATAGTGGGTTCCCAAAGTCCATATTGAAAATTTGATTCAAAGTATAATTTAAATCTTGAACAGTTTTTTTTTAATTCAATTCTATTCAATTAAAATTCAGTTATAGATAGTTCCGGTCCTTAATTATGATTCCCTGAGCCACATTCAAAGCCGTTGTAAAATTCTTCATAAATATATTCCTATGACCTATGTGCGTTCTGCATCTGTGTTGCTTGGCAGCTATTTTGCTAAATGTTTGAAGAACTGTATAGCTTTGCAGAAAATTATTGTTATCGATAATTTATTCAATTTTTGTTGCTGTGTTTTTATTTTACCTTTCCAGTTATATAGATATGTAACTGTTCTAAAATCCTTGTAAACCCTGGCTTATGACTTTATTATTACATTTTGCAGTAGAATTTAAAAAAATGAACTTTTGCATTATGTATATGTCATACTAATCACAGTAATGAATTAAAACAAAGTAATACGTCAAAGTAATCAAATAATCAAAGTCAATTATTGATGTTGTAATATAAGTAAAATTGTGTTATTAAAATACTAAATAAATTACTGGTGGATAACAGATTGGCCACCTTGATTAAACAGGGCACATTTTACATTGTTAATTTGGCACATTTTTATTATTAAAGTGTAATGTCCCTGAATTAATGAATGAGTTAAAAAATACATACATACTGCACATACATACAAATAACACTTCTGAATTTAGTCTCTAATTTGTTATGCATTTCCATGACATTTTTAACTAAATAATTGTGCTGATAATATTATATGTACTGGAAAAAGGGTGTTTTAATTTAAATGCAAAGCATTTATGGCCTCTGAGTTTTGGACACCACTGTACAGTATATAATTTTTCATTTGCTGTCAGACCTTCGTTTTCATTCTTTTGTAGTTACAGTATACGGTCACGTAAGCAGGTCCAAAATACTTCAAAGAGCCCACTTCTGTGCTTATTTTTACTACACATCCACTGTTTAGAGAAGGTCAATGCCCAACCTTGGTAGAAGCCCATGTGAGTTTAACATAGATAGACTCAAATTAAGAAGTGCAGGTTCACAGAGCAGAGTGTGTGTGAGAGATGGAGCTCATAAAGCCCCTGAGCCAGAGCACAGTCATGCTTTGTAACCACCGCACCCACACAGCAATGTCCCAGAGAGCCCCAGAGTCAACACTGAGACTCTGAGCAAAGGCCTGTCTGCCCATCTCTGTCTTTCTCTCTCTTCTTCACCAGCAGGGAGAAATTACAGCCAGTCCCAGCCACTGAGGCAAGTATCTTGAGTCTCTGGAGGCAACTCCCAACTAGGTCAGACTCATAATGTAATCCCACCATCTCTACCCTTAACCAGCTGTATGTGAGGATGGAGAAGATGAAGCGAAACCTCCCACTCCCCCAGCATATTTCAGCTTCTCGCCTGCAGCGCTCTTACAAAAATCCTATTTCTATATTTCCAAGTGTCGGAATCGGCATTCATTATCATGCTAATGTCGGTGCTGGCCCAGATCATACCAAGTGCCACTGTGGCACACTTAAATCATTTTGTCAAGTTCACTGTTTGCCGTGTGCCAGAGATGGCTCAGTTTTCGCATACATTAAAGGTGAACTAAAAAAAATTTTCTTCATTAAAAGGTTTTACCACTAAAAATGTTTTAATTTTAATAAAATAATTGTAATAAAAATGTTTCAAATTGAGTACATTTGCATGAGACATTTACATTGTAATACAATCATACACCCTTAAGAGTCTTTTAGATTGCTTGGAATAGTATACCGTTTTTTGTAACAATTATAGAAGTAGAAAGATGTAAAAGTAAAATGCATAAATAAAAAGTGTTTTTGTAAGCATTTGTTGTATATCTTTAAAGCTTAGAGGACCACAATGAAATAAGTATATTGTTTTCTTTTTAATCTTTTACATTTTCCTCAGTTGTTTGAGGTGGTTTATATATTGTAATTTTTGTGCTTTTTGTAAAAAAAAAATTTTTTTTACAAATATAATAATAATCTAAGAAGAAAATAATAACTATACTGTATAAAAAATTATGTAAAATGAAGAAAAAAAAAGTCATCAGTAGCCTAGTAAGTGCGGATTTGTTTTACATGGATTGGACCACTTCATTTTGGCCGCCATTTTTATATCACATGACTACCTGAATACTTTATCTTAGTAACGTGATTTTTACTGCACACTTTCACTCTTGAATAAATTATTCATAGCTAAGTGCTATAGGATTGGTAGTGAAAAAAAATTATCATAATAAGAAATCTCCAGTCATATCAGTAGCCTAGTAAAAGCTGATGTATTTTATGTGAAGCGGGTCTCCTCATACGGGCCACCATTTTTTGATCACATGACCTACTGAAGACTAGTGCCTTTCTAGTGCACACTTCACTCTTGGAATAAATTAATTATAGTTTACTGCTATAGGATTGGTAGTGAAAACTATTGCTTTTGCATGATGTTTCATCCACGCCACTAGGTGTCAGTATAAATCCTGTCAGTGCAACATAAACAAAAGATGACTGTGTACCTAGCTTTCACAATAAGCCTTCCATATGCAATTGTGAAATCTTCAGAGCTACACGTCCAAAGGATGGATCGTCACGTAACACTTCGAAACCAGGCCCTCGCCAGATACAGGCCTGTTCTTCACACAAAGAGACTGATGAAAGTTGATGAGTAAACAACATGTGTTTCCATTTACTGTACCTGCCTGCAGCCAGAGGGGGAAAAGCCCAAAGTCGACTGTGAAAACACTCCCCGCAGGTGTGAAAATAAAAGCCGGGGCTAAAAATACAGTCAGCAGCTGGGAGTTATTTGGAATGGGCTATGTGCGGAGGAGAGCGCTGCAGTCCAGCTGGGGAGGCAGGTGTGGATGGGCTGACCGACAGAAAGCTGCCTATTTAGTCACACTGCAATCCCTCAAAGCAGATGCCGCGCAAACACGCCTAGCTTTTGCTCAATTTCCTTTTGTGTTGACTCATGCATAGCTTATTTGCGGTGGGCATTTCGGTGAGGGATGGGTTGGGGGAAAAGCTTCCGAGCCAGCCGGGTGAGGAAGGAGAATGACAAATGAAGAGAGCGAAGGAGAGAGAGAGAGAGAGTAAGGATGCTTTATGCGATCTTAGCGCAATCGACCGGCCCCTGAGCCGAGCCTCCGATTCCCCTTGACAGTTGTGCACTTCACTGGTTTTTGCGTTGAGGCATTTTCAGAAGAAACAGGATTTTTTTCTTTCCTTTTTGTTTTGTGTTTGTATAACATGTGAAGCGCCCTGTATTGTAGCTCTGTCATCACCTATCCATTTAGCTGTAGCGCCTTTTTCGGGTCAAGCTTGCCTTCCGAGACTTGCCTCTCATTTTTCATACATATCGCCTCAAGGACAGAAGGATATGTAAAAATGACCCCCCGCTACTTTCTCTAATGAGTTCATTTACAAATGACCTCCCTCTCTCTACTTCTGTCTTTTGATTGACAACGGGGGTTCCCTTTGACCCACATGTGCATCTGTTATGCGACCCACATAAGCCAATAAGATGATAAGTGATTGAAGCGTTGTGAACCACAGGGCAAGTCGGTTTTTGTCTGGCCTGGCTTTTCCGTGAAGCCCGGTCTGCTTTGAGCTCATTTGCATGTTCAGCCACATTCGTTTCTTAACTCATAAGAGTCTGCAGGAGTCCCCATCTCACTGGGGAGTCAAGTGAGTAACGCTGTTAGCACTAATTAGCGAGATTAGCTGCGCCGCTAATCTCCAACCCAAAACAATCAGAACAGAAAATCCCATGTTGTGACAATTATCTTTGAATATGTGAAAAATTGGATCACATGTTTTTTTGTTTTTTTTTATAGATTTCATTCTGTTTTCTCAGTGATGTGACATTTGGGAAATCTTGCTGTCTGCTTTTGAGAAAAGATTGGTTTTACTAAAGTAATTTTGGGTGTGGCAACTGATATAATTTGTGATCGTATTCAAATCAGTTATTCTGTGCATTGCATATTAGTCTACTCGAGCAATATAGTCAACTAATAACTAGTTTTAAGGAAGCCTTGTGTTTTGGGGTTCACCTGACCCAGATTTCACACATTTCTTAGTAATTTCTCAATGGGATATTTCAACCAAAAATACAAATTATATAATTTACTCTAATGTCATTAAGAACCTGTATGACTGATTTTCTTCTGTGAATTACAAAAGAAGATATATAAAAAAAATTACTAATGTTGTTGTTTAGTTGTCCATACAATAAAAGTCAATGGGGTCCAACAACTCTTTGGTACTTCAAAATTTTTCAAAATATCTTCTTTTGTGTTCCACATAAAGAAAATCGTACAGGTTTGGACATTTTTTGAATTTGAATTTCAATTATTTATTTATTTATTTATTTTATTTTTGTGAGCTAATCATTGGTGGTTGTGATCACAGGCTTGTATGAAATATAAGAATTGGGCATGGAATGAAAATTGTGATCATCTTTTCTTCTCTATAATGAAACGTCTTCTCAAATGTACAACAGGACGGGATTTGATTTTGCCCATAAGCAATAGACAATTGGATTGTTGCAAGGGGGAGGGGAATCTAATGTATTTGATTTAAAGATTACGAGGGCACAAATAATAATGTGCACAGATAAATAATAAATAATCACTGCAATATTCCATTAAAAAATAAGAATAATCCATTTTGATTTCATGTAGACTTTCATATAAATCTTATTCATAGAATCTTATATTCTTTTTTTCTCTCAGTGTGACTTAAGCAGCTGCTTAACTTGGTATCGACGAGTTTTTTTTTTAAAGGAAGGCATTAGTTATATTGGAGTAATAAAAATTATGATTGGCAGTAACTGAAACAAACAGTCCTGTCACTGAGCACAGACCTCTATTATCTAGGGCCTGCTGCTTACCACACACAAAACACTGGTCTCTAGCAGCCTATTGTCTTGTGGATGAGAGTTGTTATGAAGTTTGATGTCTCATGTAGTTTTACTCTTGCTTGCTGAACAAGGCAGCCTCAGCAAAGCCAACACACCACAGCTTGCAAATGGCAAATTCCAACGAAAGACAGACAATAGGGGCAATAACGAAATGTGTGAGGGGATATAAAGTGTGTGGCCAAATATTCTTTCATTTGCGAGGTAACTTGACATTTTCTTCCACAGATTCCAGATGAGACCTGTTACTACTTTTTAAGTACTTGGGTTCAAAAACACTAACGTGCCTTTTTCCACAAGACATTTAGAGTGAATGGAGAACCTATGTTAACCAAGAAAAATAACTTATAGGCTGTAGTCCAATTAGAGATGGTGCTTGTTTTAGTGTTGGCAGGCCCTCTCATTTTTCTTGTTTACATAAGACGTGTCAAGTCTGGTACACAGTGTGAGATCTCCTCTCCAGCTCGCACTTGCAGTGAGATCACATTAGCAACGTGTTATTGAAGTAACAGCTTTACGTGTACAACCATGCCTTGAACCTGCCCTCCGTTACAGCTCTGTACCTTGGGGTCATTTAAGATCCAGTTTCTTCGCCAGAATCGGGTCCAAGCGTGTGCGCTAATAGACTTTTCTCGCCTTCTACCAGTGCTCTAATTTACACCTCAACTGCGGGCCAATCCTGCAGAGACATGCAGACCATTTGTTTCAAATAGCATGGGCTCATAGAATACAAGAATTCAAGATTCTCTTAATAATTAAAAGATATGTATTTTTAAATATAATATTTGATCACCCTTGTGTCATTTCATAGTTGTGGAACACAAAGAAATATATAAATTACATTTTAGAGATGTTAAAATAGAAAACAGTTATTTTAAATTGAAATAATATTTTACAATATTACCATGTTTACTGTATTTTTTTTATTATAACTTCATCAATAATTTATATCAATACAAATTTCAAAAAAATTAAGTCTCAGTGAGCAAAAGAGACAAAAAAATGTACAGACCGAACTTTTGAACAGTAATGTGTTTGATTCATTAAAAATGGTAAAATGGTTCCCAACTCTTGTCTCAAATCTATAATTTGGCTTCAAAAGACTCTGAATATAGCTCACAAGTCATAAGGACTCTTTTATGCTTCTTTTATGTGCTTTACTGACACTGAATTCTGGGGAGTTGTTATTGAATGTGGAATATTAGTATGATTTGAATGTTGAATGTTGGTGCAGTGTTGATACATGGCATGTTTGTGAATATGTTCTGCAGATAAGTGCTTATCTGCCGGATGTTGTGCCAGAGTCGGAGCTGTCTGATAGGGATGCGATGTAAAGCTGTGGAGGGTTTTTGTGGTTTAGTGGGCGGCTGGGAAGGCACATGGATACATAGGCTGCCTGCAGGTGTGGCAAATAGCCTAATCCCACTTTACTCACACTCTGTGTACATAACTGATTAAAGAGTGACAGACACATGCCGAGCATTCACAGCCCACAGCACTTTCATTTCTCTGTTTGAGTGTTTTGTATATTGGTGCATCACTTAAGCACTATTGGGATAAGATTAGCTTTCTCTACGATGTTTGAGTTAATTATTTATGTAGGATGATTCCATGTGCTGATTTGACAGGATTGAGATCTCTGTAGTTTTTTTATTATGAGGGGACGATGTATTTATTTTTTGGCTGTGGGTGTTTGTTACAAAAGGTCATGTGTTGTGGATATATCCCTTACAAAACCCACTGAAATAAACAAGACTTATATGGGACAATGACATATTTGAGATTTAAAAATCTAGTGTAAAACACATGTGGCAAAATCTTAGACATGTACACATTGCATTCATGTTGGTTTCAATGGTTTTGAAAAAAATATATATTTTCAAGAAAAGTTCAAATTTGACTTCTGTCTTGTGGTGCAACCATCAAGTAAACAACAGTATTATTTTAGTATTATTTATATACTATTATAGTATTTATTTTGATTCAGTTTTCATTTTAATTTCAGTTTTAGTAGTTCTGTTGAGCTTTTGTCATTTATATTAGGTTTTATTTCATATTTCTATTTAGCTTTAATTTTCTTTTATAACAGTTTTAGTTGTACTAATTTTAGCTCTCCAACTTCAGCTTATTTTATTTCAGATAGTTGCCAGTGTATCTTCTCATTTTCATTTAAGTTTAATTAAATCTAATATTTAATTGTATTATGAGTTTTTTTTAATAATTAAACATTTAGTTTTAGTTAACACTGGTAAAAAAAAATTGTAATAAGATATTTTCTTACATTATATACACTTATTAAATCATTATTTTGCAGATTTCTTTTTATTTTTTAAAAAGTATTTTTGTTCTAATATCATGAATTATTGTTTCATGAATATTATGTATTTTGGGTCGCACCACATGACTTTTTATAACCGTACATTTTCCTACCCTAAAGTCAAATTATGAGATATTTTAAGAGATTTATTGACCCTGACACTGACATCTGCCGGGGTCCTCTCTATGAAATCATTTTTTCAGTTTTGTGTTTTTTGTTCATACTTCTGCAACAAGAAAATTAGATTTAGTTATAGTATTCGACAAAGGTCAAAATAAATGAGAAGAATTTTTCTGAAAAAAATAAAATAAAAATAATCCACCACAATCACAGACCGGATGGGACTGGATTTTCCAGAGGATGCCCAAGTTGAAAATCAGTAGGTAAACCATCATTTTGGCTGTGAAAAGAAAAAAAAAACAGCTATGTTGATTTGGACTGCATTAAAACCACAAAGTATGTCTGTGAAACACAAATTTATCTGAGCTCCTCAGGGAAAACTAGTCCCATCCGAATAGGGCTATTTTGATAAAACACTCTCATGTTTGCATTTATCCATAGAGGGATTGAAATGACTCGGGATCGCACAAAGGTGGATTTATCTGATGACAACGGCTGCTATCTCTGAGAACCTGTTGTCATATGTGAGATGCAGACATCCATGTTCCAGAGGAGCCAGACACCACAGGCAATTGTCTGTGTGTCTGCGAGTGGCCATATGTTGCACGTCCTTGTGCCGTAGCTTAAGGGAGATGCTCCCCTAGAGATGAGAGGTTATTGTAGTTTGAAATGAATCCCTCATTCCTCCCCCTTTCCCATCATGCTCCATCCCCCTCAGCTTCACTCAGTCATTCTCATGGGATCGAGAGCAAAAAACACAGGAGTCTTGATCAAACAGGTAGCCGCCACCAAATGCTGTCAGATGGCTTTGGTTTCGCCTCGGGTCCTCTAAAAAAAAAGTAAAAAAACAGTATAAAGCAGGCCGCTTCAGTTGCTGAGCCCCTTTCATCTGCCTCCAGATGTGGTTTAATTTACTGCGACTTGGCTAATTATGGTAATTAAGGATTAATTACTGTTAATTACTTTCGCATAAACTCATCACCAGTCAAAGAGCGAAGCCTTATGAAATGTGCCACGAGTGCAAACACACCACAGGGACCTCGGCGAGCATGTGGGGGTCCCTTTACATGCTGTCGCTTGTATAGATAGCCTCTTTAGGGCCACAACAGAGCGAGGTTACTGCTCTCACACGTTCACCTCTGCTCCTAACCCCACCTGCACAGATGAACATCAAAGTACGACCTCAGTCCTTCTACCTCATTATTTTTAAAGAGTTATTTGATGACACTCACTCATTAGACACATCATTGAAGTTGCTTTTTCGAGAATATTACTGTAGATTTACCCAAACACGATCTGTCATTAAAAAAAAAAAAATCATATTTTATTCATATATTTATGTCAACATTTATTCACTTATGTTTTTAGAAACCTGTATGGCTTTCTTCTATAAAATTGTAAAGGAGGCGTTTTGAAGAATGTTCACTGTTTTCTTTTCCATATAATGAAAGTGAATGGTGACCACGGCTGTCATGCTAAATTTTCAAGGCAAGTTACATTTTCAGGATAATGTTCCTCTTAGGACTGAACAATATATCATTAATATCGCAATATATCTTAGTGTGATTATCAAATCTCAAAGTCTGCTATTTAATAAAAAAAATATATGCACTTTGGGTTTCCATGTGAAGTGCAGTGCTATGTTCATTTACATATATTTATTTACCAGCAAACCGCCAGAATAAAAGTGTGATGACTTAATGTTTGAAAATGAAATGAAAAGATACATTTGTACTGTAGAAGTTGTTTTATTAATATTTTAAGACTATTACAATAATATATTCTTTATTTAATACTATCACTAGCATTTTACAAAATATTTATTTGATTAATATTTATTAAAAATAATAAGATAGTACTTTATTGTTACTAAATGGTTAATTGTAAAGAACCAATTCTTTCCCTGATCTTTCAGCCATAAAATGATGGGTTGCACTCAAAAAAGTCCTTCAATAATTGTTTTTTTCCCAATGCAGGTAATAAATAGCGCTATTAAAGTCACCAGGTATTTTTTTCTCCCCCTTGTCACAATATATTGTTCAGTCCTAGTTCCAGATAAGATTCTGAAAACTTGGAGTAGAGCCGACGAGTTATGAACTACTTTTATAATGCCTTGATGGTGCTTTTTTTTTCATTTTGGAGCTTCACAGCCTCTGGTCCCCATCCACTTTTAATTACCATCATAAGGTAAAGAGCAGCGTAAACATTCTTCAAAGCATCTGCTTTTGTGTTCTAAAGAAAAAAAGTCATACTGGTTTAGAACAGCATACAAGTAAGGCTGAGTAAATGACTTTCAGTTTTGGGTGAACAATCCCTACAAAGCTGTCTTTGCTGCTTTGTGTGTGTCAGCCTTCAAGTATAACTCTGCAGGTATTTATTCGAGGAGAAAGATGACTTGATTTCCTTGGTGGTTGATTGTTACAGAGAAATTCCTCTCTAACATGCAATCCTCATAAAGGAAGCAATATACAGGGAGATGGCGGATTCCCTAAGGAGCAGAGATTAAGTCATACGCACCTCTCCCTTTAGTAAACAGGCACCACACGCATGCAAGGGATGACAGAGAGGAAACCATTTGGCTCTGGCTTGATTAGATTAGCAAAAATTCACTGGGAGAGGAGGATGGGGGAGAGAGACAAGCGTGCATAATTAATTCTGACTTTGATCACTGTCGCTGTCTTTCAAAGGGATCATTTCCCATCTCCAGCTCTTTAAGAGACAGACATTATAGAGCAACTCTGGAAACTCGACACATATCCCTTAGAAGCCAATACAAAGTGTAAAAGTGAAGTTTTATTGACAAACAGCCAAAAGCTGTGAACTTATAGGTTTTTTTTTTTGTAAGTTCAGATGTTGTTTTATGGTTTATGTGTCAAACACCATGAACTAAATGAGCCATTCTCATGTATTCTTGTCCCTGTGATCTGTCCTGGAAACATACCCAAGCGAAAGATATCTAATTTAGCCCAAAGGCTAGAAAAACTCGGCTAGCTTAATGCACCAAGCTGAAGTCTGATCAGATCTAGTGAGGTACGTTTCCAAGGCACCTTAAAAGACAGGACTTTGATAGCCCGAGGACACTATGCGTCGCCTGTTTTGAGTAACACATTCTTTTAATGAGGGTCTTTAAGTAGAAGTGCGTAGCTCTGAATTGGCTTGTGGTGTGCACCAGACTGCCTGGTGGAGGCTTGCTAATGCTAATCAAAGTTATTAGCTGTAGCTTGGGGGCCAGTGGCGTCCCAGCTCTCCGCTCTCCTCCCAACCCATCTCGCTGACCACCGTCCATAGGGAGGGGGAAAGGGGGCCATAGAGAGAACAACGGGAGCCACCAAAGCTACGTAATGTAATGCCTGTCATCTCGACTCCCACCAGCTGTCATCACGGCAATGTACTCCAGTTCATTTTTTTAATTGACACCATTCTTTAGCATTCCATTTCAGTTCCTTTCCCCTCCTCCTCTGCATCTTCAGCGTTCAGTCTGTCACCCTCTGATTCCTTGAGACTTTCTTTCATTATTTTGGAGTTCCCCTATAAGACGGCACAGTTTTGAGTTTTCCCAAATAGACACTGAACTGACTTAAATGAATAAAAATCCTGTCATAATTACTCCCCTTCTTGTTGTTCCAAATCATGTCTACTGTTATTTTTTCAGTTGAACATAACTTTCTTTCTTTCTTTCTATATATATATATTGAACAAATTATAAACGCAGCACTTTTGTTTTTGCCACCATTTTTCATGAGCTGAACTCAAAGATCTAAGACTTTTTCTATGTTCACAAAAGGCCTATTTCTCTCAAATATTGTTCACAAATCTGTCTAAATCTGTTTTAGTGAGCACTTCTCCTTTGCCAAAATAATCCATCCACCTCACAGGTGTGGCATATCAAGATGCTGATTAGACAGCATGATTATTGCACAGGTGTGCCTTAGGCTGGCCACAATAAAAGGCCACTCTAAAATGTGCAGTTTTATCACACAGCACAATGTCACAGATATCGCAAGTTTTGAGGGAGCATGTTTTGAGGCATGCTGACTGCAGGAATGTCCACCAGAGCTGTTGCCCGTGAATTGAAATGTTCATTTCTCTACCATAAGCCATCTCCAAAGGCGTTTCAGAGAATTAGGCAGTACATCCAACCGGCCTCACAACCGCAGACCACGTGTAAGACCAGCCCAGGACCTCCACATCCAGCATCTTCACCTCCAAGATCGTCTGAGACCAGCCAACCGGACAGCTGCTGCAACAATCGTTTTGCATAACCAAACAATTTCAGCACAAACTGTCAGAAACCATCTCATGGAAGCTCATCTGCATGCTCGTTGTCCTCATCGGGGTCTCAACCTGACTGCAGTTCGTCATCGTAACCGACTTGAGTGGGCAAATGTTCACATTCGATGGCGTCTGGCACTTTGGAGAGGTGTTTTCTCTTCATGGATGAATCCCGGTTTTAACTGTACAGGGCAGATTGCAGACAGCATGTATGGCGTCGTGTGGATGAGCGGTTTGCTGATGTCAACGTTGTGGATCAAGTGGCCCATGGTGGTGGTGGGGTTATGGTATGGGCAGGCGTATGTTATAGACAACGAACACAGGTGCATTTTATTGATGGCATTTTGAATGCACAGAGATACCGTGACGAGATCCTGAGGCCCATTTTTGTGCCATTCATCCACGACCATCACCGCATGTTGCAGCATGATAATGCACGGCCCAATGTTGCAAGGATCTGTACACAATTCACGGAAGCTGAAAACATCCCAGTTCTTGAATAGCCAGCATACTCACCGGACATGTCACCCATGGAGCATGTTTGGGATGCTCTGATCGGCGTATACGACAGCGTGTTCCAGTTCCTTTATCCAGCAACTTCGCACAGCCATTGAAGAGGAGTGGACCAACATTCCACAGGCCACAATCAACAACCTGATCAACTCTATGCGAAGGAGATGTTGCACTGCATGAGGCAAATGGTGGTCACACCAGATACTGACTGGTTTTCGGACCCCCCGGACCCCCCAATACAGTAAAACTGCACATTTTAGAGTGGCCTTTTATTGTGGCCAGCCTAAGGCACACCTGCAATAATAATGCTGTCTAATCAGCATCTTGATATGCCACACAAGTGAGGAGGATGGATTATCACGGCAAAGGAGAAGTGCTCACTAACAAATTTAGACATATTTCTGAAAAATATTTGAGAGAAATAGGCCTTTTTTGTGCATAGAAAAAGTCTTAGATCTTTGAGTTCAGCTCATGAAAAATGGGGGCAAAAACAAAATTGTTGCGTTTATAATTTTGTTCAGTGTAAAATATCAATCAAAAAAATGTTCCTGTGTCTCAGTGGTAGAGCATTGCGTTAGCAGCGCAAATGTCGTGGGTTCATTCCCCAGGTAACACTCATACTGATAAAAAAATGGATAGCCTGAATGCACTAAGTCGCTTTGGATAAAAGCGTCTGCTAAATGCAAACATTTAATTTAATTTTAATTTAATAAAAAATCTAATCTCCTTTCCTAACTTGACACTCAACTTGCTTAAGACTCTGTTGTTATTACTCTAAACCAAAAACATGAGTAAGTGTTTCATACAGGACTAGTGAGACATGTTTTATTTGTGTAGTGGGATGAGATTTTCAGCATGTGACAGTAACACAGAATGCAATAGATCAGCAAAACCTATTCAGAGTCCCTACAGCACAGACAAAGAGTGAAAAACACAGAGCTGTGCTGAATGACTCAGGGTGTTATTATTATGCTGCCTGTACCATAGATAGTCTCTTTCTCCCTCGCTCTCTGTCTCTCTCACTGTATTCAGGCTGTGTAATGAATGATGTGTTATATTAGCATGTCGCTGTCCCTCTTTTGGTCTCATGGACGAGTTGGTGACAGGCCCACCATGACACAGACAAGCGAAAGAAATTCAGAAATAGAGAAAAACTCAATAGATGGCTCTAGAGATTTACAAAGCTTTGATGCTTTTTGCTATGCAGCCTAATACACTATTAAAATTATACATCACCATTATTCTTATCTACCAAAATACCAAATCAACAGTAAATTGTGTTATATATGTATTACATTTATTTTATTTAATATTTAATAAAAAATACTTTAACTTTTTAATACTTTAAATATATCGCATTATGTAAATAGCATTACAATTCTTAATGAATATCACTTTTAGCCAATAATATCTACATCAGTGCATCCCTGTTAGTAATTAAGGCATTTTGGCAAAAAATATGGTTACAGTGGTCATTTTTTATAAGGATACATCATAAAACTTACCTGTAAATGTAAATTGTCCTTTCAAATGCATGAGAAATCAACCCTGATCCAAACCTCTATCGTTTTTACTTTATATTCTCTCCTGGCGTGTCTGAAGCAGCAGTAAAGTGTTTGATGTAGTGAGGTGCATTAGATGCTTGTTGGCTGACGGCATGAGTCCGCTTGTAGATCTCAGGTCTCAGGTTACCGTATTGACTGCATCTGGAGAGGCTCCAGGGCCCAGCGCTGGCTGCCAGTGCCAGTCCAGGAAGGCAAACCTTCATCATCCTTGTCAGGGCCATCACAAGCGCCTTGTTTGACCATACATCTTCCTAATTGTGACAGAATACTTCAACATCATTAATTAAACATGCTTTCATTTAAGACGCTCACAGGGAGTTGAGGCCAGGGAGGGGGCTGGGCAGTATCACTGTATGAAAATACAGCAGCACGGGGGCAGCTTGTTTGCATTTTCTGTTTTTCCTTGCATTTTTTTGTTTTGACTGGCTGGCTTTGTGGTTGTGTCTCTCTGTCTAGTTTTTTAGGATCGTGGTTGTGTTAGTGGAAATGCCAAATGACAAAATGAAGTGGTTTCTAAGAGGCTTTCACAGAAAGGCCGTAGCGTGAGAAGGTTCCTCTGTCATCTGTATATTATAGTGTATCTTGTGTGTGTGTGTGTGTGTGTGCATTCGTTCCGGTGCTATTAACACAATGTAATGTCATTGATAGGGCCTCCTTCATTCACAGATTAATTATAGATGAGTACAGAGAGAGGTGGGATTTGTCTCCTGTCACCATTCAATTAAAACATGCCAGAGAAGGACGATTACTTCATCTCTGGCTTTATATTGTCATGCTAGCCACATCACCGTAATCCTTGTTTAGAAACGAATAAACTTTGCCTCACTGACCTACCCTTGGATCTTCTAGTAGAAGAAGGTAAATGAGTTGGCTTAGTAAAACAGTGAATTTACACTACTATTCAAAATTCTGGGTCATTTTTTTTTCCTTTGAAAGAAATTGATAGTTAGCAAAGACGCAAAAACAAGAGATTTTAAACATGCAGATTGCTTAATTTTCTGATGCATTTTAACTGAAGCTGACTACCTTGTTTCTTTTTTGTGAATTCAAAAATCAACCATCTTCTGTATATTTGCAGCTAGACAAACATGAGTTCAGGTTTCTTTTGAAGGATACTGTTAAGTATTTTTTTAATTAATTTTTCCTGTTTTTTTTTTAATCAGGGTAATATATAAAAATGCAATCATTGCAAAATACAGACTGTGAATTGAAATTAAACTCCCATTTAAAAATTTGGGGTCAGTAAGGATGAATTGATCTACAGTGATGGTAATTTATAATGTTAATGGTGTCTTTTATTAAAAAAAAATGCTGTTCTTTTCTTGCATCAAATAACTTTCTATGCCACAAAGAATCCTAAAAAAAAATATGAAGCAGCTGAAGGTTTTCAACATTGATAATATTAAGAAATGTTTCTTGATCACCAAATGATTATATGACAGGAATAAATTAAGTAATAGAAAATAGAATAAATAGAAAAGCCATTTTAAATTGTAATATTTTGTAATTTTAGATGAAAATTTCAGACGGCACTTAGAGGCTTTTTGCATCTGAACCCTTCATATATATATACAGTATATAGATGTGTGTAAGTAAGTAAATAAATAAATTAATTAATTTGGGGCCAGACCACATCAAATGAGAACTGCCATCATAAAAATGGTTATTTCTGTTCAGTTTAGCGTAAGAGCAGTATTTGGTAAATATTTACAATAGAAACATACCTTATTGCTTATTTAAATTTTTTTTTTTTTAAAGTAGCTCGACTTTTAGCAATGCTGAACATTGCAGAAAAAATATTCACACGTTCTACTCCAAGGAGATTTTGCAGAGAACTAAAGAGCCACGAGTCTGCTGTGGGCCATATGTCTGTCTTTCTGATACAAAATCAGGCCAAATCCTCCTGTCTCAACAGTAATCCATTCCACTCTTTGACTCCCAACTTAATTCCCTGAAGTTGATACCAGCCTTGGTTTAGACAGTGAAAAGATAAACCCCCTGACTAAACCTAGCTCGAAGCCCCTGACTGGGTTAGCGCCTCGTTTCTCCTAAACGAAATACTTTTTTATTGTTCCAAAGGAGGATTACAAGACTCTGCAACCTTGTGATCGAGCATACATTTTAAAAAGACTACAATTGAACAAACATGAGGAAGATGTGAGTTTTCTGGGGATTATCAAGGGGAATTCCAGAGCCACATGGCCTTGTTATAGAAGTGAAGAGAGTGAAATTAGGTCTTGCTATCAGGTGCGGGGGTTCTAGATTGTCAAATCAGCTGTGAAAAGGGAAACGCTCAGGAAAGCTGCTGCTGGGAGGGTGAAATTAAGACTTTTTCTGAGGAGAAGTCGCATCACAATATCCTCCAAAAGTGAAATGGTCCATTAGAGACTTCTAAAAACCGCTGCAGTTCATGATGCTAAATAGCACACGCAAAAAAAGGAAGAAGAGAGAGAGAAAAAAAGAGAAAGATAGGGTAACATGGGGTAGCATGTTTCACCCCCCACATCTTCTTGACCTTAAATTTCATCTGAACACATGCTTATGCTCATATAAATTGTGACATATCATCAGAAAATGAACATTTGTATTGATTATTGAGGTTAAAATATCTAATTTTGTCACAATAGCAAAGTGATTTTTTTTCGATATATATATTTATATTTTAGTTGTACACTGTTGTTGTTTAGCCAATTTTCCATGCATAATTGATGCATTATTATATATGTTAAACTAAAATATTACTATTTCAGTGAAAACACATTGTTTTGAAGGTGGGTGTCTTACCCCATCTTCCCCTACAGACAGAGATAGAAGGAAGAAACCAAAGAAAGACAGAAAGCGATAATGATCTGCTCCTCAGAAAAACTGTTAATGTTTGTCTGCGGGTGGTTGAGTTCAGCTCAGTTCACATCAGCAGCACATTGGGCACAGACCACTCACACACACACACACACACGGCCAGCAGCATTATGGCCTAATCGATTGCCATGCCATTACTGAATCAAAATAAATAAAGTGCATTGCGTCGGTTTGGGGTAATTAAACAACAGCAAAGTGAATTGTATGATTACCCGCATTCATTGTATTTATTTAATATATTTCATGCATTTAATTGTGCACTGGAGGATATGGTTGGAATGAATAAATCATTATTTGCCTCATTAGATTTCCTCTCCAGATGAACGTTGCGCACTTCTGGGCCTGGGTTTCTTTAGTCGATGCTGTACACCAGTCACGTTCCACTGTTGCTGTCTCTTTCTATTATAAAAGCATAAAAGACTTGCTTTTTTTCTCTCGTGTTGTGCTATTGATATACACTCGTGTTTTTTTATTCGCTGTGAAATAGTTGGGTGGGCAGACAGTTGAGACGAGCCTGAAATTGGACAGTCAGTGTTTTTTGAAAAACAAAGCAATATCTTTTGAAAACAACTTGAAGTTATCGTCAAAGAGTTGAAGCGAGGAGTTCAGGATGATGGCGGTATGAAAATAATCACTTTGCGAAACACACTGTGTGCACATGTGCCAAAGGACATGCTAAAGAAGCTGGATATTCGCTGTACTGCTAGGAGTCTCTAGAGAAATCGGAACTTCGCCGTGTCGCTCAACCTGTGCGCTGAACTCTTGACCTCTGGAGCCCTCTGACAGCCCCTGACATTTGCAGTGGGAGTGGGCTGATTGGGTTCGGGTTGTGGAAACAGATTGCAGCACGCTGGTTGCCTCACCCTTTGCTGTCATCTTCAGAATGATGTCACAGGAACGTTTGCATTGCCTCTACTGCAGTAGTGGCATCAGACATGGGTTGTTTTTTGCAGGTTTACATATGTAATAAGCCATATGTGTTACATTTATATCAGAAACTCTTCTGATTAGGTCGCAGAACACGGGGAAAAAATAACACTTCATGCAAATAAAAAATATAACTAATCATATAGCTCAATATAGTTGGCATAGCGGAATAAAAAGACTTACCAACTATTCAAAGGGAGGGGAAACTTCCTGTATCTTTTGTTTAGAATGTCATAGGCTGTATTTACACAGATTCATCTGTCTCTTGGTACAGTAATTGGTCTCTAGGTAATAATTTAGTTTTGCCCCACCAAGGGACATTTATTTGATCAAAAATACAGTAGGAAACAGTACTATTGTGAAGTATCATTACAATTTAAAATAACTGTTTTCAAAAGAACAGCATTTATTTAGAGTATAAATATTTGGAAACATTATACGTGTCTTTACTGTCACTTTTGATCAATTTAATGCATCTTTGCTAAATACGGATATTACTTTCTTTAAAATAGCATCTTTACTGAACCCAAACTTTTGAAATGTTTTGTAATTTTTATTGAAGGTTTATATTATAATAAGCAATATTGATATGTTTGGTCACCACTTGACATCCACTGTAACTGTAACCAAAACAGATCTCTGCTATAAACTATACAGTGAGTATTGGCTTTATTTGCATTAAAAAAAAAATTTCTTCTGTTATTGCTGTGGATCTTCTACAGAAATGTATGGCTGCTTGTTTGTCAAATTCTTGGTAAATCTGGATTTGTGTGTTCTTTGTTACTGGTAGAATGGCTGCTGCAGGTGCTTCTGCCGTCAGTCTGCCTTCACTGAACAGAACAGAAGGAGAGACATCTAGTGGCACACAAAGAAATAACAGTTTACAATGTTCTAATAGCACTGCACAAACAGCCAAAACTCCTTTAGGAGTCCTTATATAATCTTCTTTTCCTTCATAGTGTAGTAATAACCATTCCCACGAAGAATCTTAAATATCCTCCACACTTTGCTTGTTTGTTTCTTGCTAATTTGATAATAGTTTCTGCTACCAATAAGAGAGTGGTATACTCTCAGCTCTGTTTAACACATTTTACTGAATCATTTGACCATATTTTAAATTTAAATCAGGTGAACAGGGTCTTCTTCGGAATAATTTGAACAGTACATGTATATCAGAGCAGCAGTGGAGCAAAACATTTCAGTAAGGTTCAGGCACAGAACTGAGCACCGCTGTAACACAGCCAATGTAAACAGTGATACATGGTACAGTCTTAAAATCAAAGAGCAGAGTTTCATAGTATATTAACTTATTCTATATATTAACTTAAGTTGGAAAAATTAAAGCTTTCCAGAGATCCTGACAGTTGAACGGCTATATGAAAAAAGTCAGTGGATAGTGGACAGACATGTTTAAAAAAATTGGCATTTCTCTGACATTTCTAAATCTTAGTAATTATTTCGTTTAATGTTTTAAATAATAATTTGATGCTTTTACTCTTAAGTGGGTAAAGAACCAAAAATGAGCAGATATAATAATTTATTCTAAATTATTGTACAAATCAATGAAATTATGGTTTTATTATCTCATACCCTGCCAAGATCAGTGTATAGTTCCTCATTTTTGTCACAAAGAAGTGAGCAATTAAAATGAAGGCCATATATTACTCCTCAAGCTCTATAATGTCTCATAAGGAGACAATGTGATGTTATGTTGATTTTATTACAGACATTAACTTGACCATTATGGTCACTCAAATGATAAATTATATATATACTGTATCGTCTCGGTTACTTGTGTAACCATCGTTCCCTGAAGGAGGGAACGGAGACATTACGTCAGTCGTGACTGACGAATTGGGATCTCGCCCGAGAGCCCAATCACCTTCGAGTGTAAACTAAACAAGCCAATGACAGTTGGCGTGCGTGTTTCGCCACGCGCACCCTGCCCCGCAGCGCGGGTATAAAAGGAGAGCGCGTGCAAAGCACATCAGTTTTTCACTGAGGAGCCGACCGTACAGCGGTGTGTAGCGTCTGCGTAGAATCATGCATGATCTTTGGGGTGTTTTATGGCTTAAGAGACCCTTTTATCCTTTTGACATTTGCATATAAATTACAGTTCTGGTCAGAGACTTTAAATTGCCAAATGGTTCCTCGCCGTCAAGGAGATTCTAACCAGCCCCCACTATCATCTCCCCCATCTGACTTCAAACACTGTCCAAAGAGCTGAAAATGGCCAGGCGATGGGCCTGGCTGGCCAAGCAAAATAACAACACACACACACCACCACACACCACACACACACACAACACACACACACACACATAAAGACCGTTACTCTATTATACTCTACAAATATATATGTATATGCATGTGTGTTGTACGTTTCATATTAGATTAGTGAGTTACCACGTATTTGTATTAGTTAAAAGCTATAAAAACATGATATTCAGGTGTAGGTATGTATCTTTGGTTTAATCTATTCAAAATGGTTGTTTCTTGGTATCAATGTCACCTGTTCTTCATTCCTCGGACAATGACGTACAGTATATGATTGTGAAACGCATCATACGATTCATACTATATATTGGGTTAAAACTACAGAAATTCCAGACCGGCCATAAAACATGCAAATGAGCCATGAAAGGAACAAAGGAAACTTCTCCCGCTCAAAAATTCACGTCTGGTATTGGCCAGTCCACACAGAATAGGAACCCTCAAAAGCAATTAGCCAGAAATAATCTTGGCTCAGAAACTCCTCTTCTTTGTTTGAGACAACACTTTTCCAAGACTCTCAAGACTTTCCTCTTGAGTTTGTTTTTCGGCAGTTTTTATCTTCAAGTAACGTAACTTCAGAAGAACCAGAAGTAAAAACTACCAGCTGACTCCTCACGAACTCATCAAAAAACCTCCTGTGTCTACCGCATCCGGACTCTTCTTCAGAAATCGAAACCAATGCAAGTAACCGCTTAAAATTATTTAGATGCGTGTTTAAGTTTCAGTCCCTTTTTAAGGTGATTTTTGGATTCTAATTGTGGTTAAGTGATGTGAAATACTGCCATTCTTTTCTATTCTCTACCTTTTCCTTACTTGAGCTTCTGGTAAAATGTTTTAGTTAGTCTAGGTTAGATAGAGGGTCAGTATTAACTCCCTATATTCACAACGGATGGTCTCTGTTTGCGCTCACAGTCGATGTCAATGGAATGTGTGAACCCTTGTAACCTTTTGCTAAATTACTGCTAGGAACTGCCACAAAGAAGGACAGTTAATTGTTCGTGGCCAGGAAAAAAGAAACATTACTGAATTGAAAATGATTACATTGCTGCTCGGTTTGGGGACTGACAGATAAATAATTGTAATGATTGGATTCTGCTACAGTTAATTGAAGATATAATCAAATATTTATTTGAACATAACCAGTTATAATTCGTCATACAATACCTGTCCTTTTTGAGTAATAATAATAAAACCCTACAGCTGTGGTACAGCAACTGTGGCGACGGGATGTAAAGTCTCCGTTCCCTCCTTCAGGGAAGAGGGTTACCATACGTAACCGAGACATTCCCTTTCAGTCAGTCACGTTCAACATTACGTCAGTCGTGACTGACGAATTGGGATCGTATGGAAAACGCCACTATTGCTGACCCCCTCCAGTGCCCTGCGGAAGCCGGCAAGTCCCCCCACACCAGCTGGGGCGGAAGATAGGACAGCGGCTAGGCAGAGGTGTCCGCCACTGCGGTTCCATACAGTGGTACATTGGATAACACGGGAAGCGTACCCAGTTGGGAACGCGACGGAAGCCACATCCTGCGCATAGGATGTATCATGTGGAATACACATATGGGCTGGCCCAGGGCAGTACTACATATGGAATTCTCTGCGGTAGACTCAACCCACCTGAGGTGAGATAACTACGCAGCAGAGATGCAGTGAACGACTGCCAGGGAAAGACAAAGGGCTTACCGTGAGGGGAGCCGTACCTTGGAAGAATACACGTGGGATCACCCGAAGGGGGAATCACTACACACGGGCACCTAGCCCAGCACAAGGGCTGACCTTGGGCATGCACACGAGTGCTGAGCCTGGTGTCTGGCGCTCCGCCACGCCTGACCACCGAGGGTGCGGAGGGACTCCACCAGGGTTCGCCATGGGGAACTGAACTGAGGAGCAAAAAAAGCTTACGTATCCAGTCCGTAGAGGGCTGGGGAAGCGTGATCGACACCGAGCAGGTCCGGTGTTACTGCCTACCTGAGGCGAGTACACAAGAGGACACGGGCTCTACACAGAGATAGAATCTCGCAAACGTGTTAGGTGTCACCCAGCCGGCAGCTCTACATATGTCTGCTATCGAGGCACCCCGCACCAATGCCCAAGAAGATGCCACTCCTCACGTAGAGTGAGCTCTCACTCCGAGGGGGCACGGTAACCATTGGGCCTGGTAAGCTAAGACTATAGCCTCCACTAACCAGTGGGCAAGTCTTTGTTTGGAGACAGCCTTTCCCTTTTGCTGTCCTCCGAAGCAGACAAAGAGCTGGTCTGAGGTCCTGAAGCTTTGCGTACGGTCCACGTAAACGCGCAGAGTCTCCTCCCGGGGCAGCGATTGCAAGTTCACCACCTGATCCCTAAAAGGTGAGGTGGGAACTTTGGGCACATATCCAGGTCGGGCTCTCAGGACAATGTGAGAGTTACCCGTTCCGAATTCCAGGCACAAATCGTCGACCGAAAATGCCTGCAGGTTCCCTACCCTCTTGACCGAGGCCAAAGCAGTGAGGAGCGCTGTCTTTAATGACAGAAAATCAAACTCTACTGACTGCAGAGGCTCGAATGACTCCTCCTTCAGGGCCGTCAGGACCGAAGGGAGATCCCAAGAGGGTAACAGGTGAGGGCGCGGAGGATTTAACCTCCTTGCCCCTCTGAGAAACCTGATGACCAAGTCGTGCTTCCCCAAAGACTTACCGTCTACTGCCTCGTGATGTGCGGCAATGGCGGCAACATACACTGTAAGGGTGGATTGAGACAGCCTTCGCTCCAACCCATCCTGCAGGAAAGAAAGCACGACTCTGATCAGGCATCTACGGGGGTCTTCCCGGCGGGAAGAGCACCAATCGACAAACAGGTTCCACTTCAGCCTGTAAGCATGTCTGGTAGACAGGGCTCTAGCTGAAGCAATGGTGCTCACTACCGCTGGAGGTAGCCCACCTAGAAACTACGCGTCCCGTCCAGGGACCACAAGTGAAGATTCCACAAGTCTGGACGCGGGTGCCAGAGGGTGCCCCCTCTCTGAGAAAGGAGATCCCTCCTCAGAGGAATTTGCCAAGGAGGGGCTGTCGCGAGGAGCATCAGTTCGGGGAGCAAAGTCCGACTGGGCCAGTATGGCGCCACCAAGAGGACCTGATCCTCGTCCTCCCTGACCTTGCACAGTTTCTGTGCGAGAAGGCTCACTGGGGGAGACGCATATTTGCGTAGGCCCCGAGGCCAGCGGCACGCCAGTGCGTCCGTGCCGAGGGTCCTCTCGGCAAGGGAGTAAAACAACTGGCAATGGAACGTGTCCGGGTAGGCAAACAGGTCTACCTGAGAGTCCCCAAAGCACCTCCAAATCAGCTGGACTGTCTCGGGGTGGAGTCGCCATTCTCCCGGAAGGGCGGGCTGACGTGAGAGCTCGTCGGCTGCACGATTGAGCTCGCCTGGGATGTGAACGGCGCGAAGCGACCTCAGATGCTTCTGACTCCAAAGGAGGAGATGGCGGGCGAGTTGCAACATGCGACATGCGACGGGAGCGTAGACCGCCCTGGTGGTTGATGTACGAAACGGTCGCCCAGTGTTTGTCCGTATTTTTGGACCAGCACTCCTGCCCCTTGTCATGCAGCAGTGATCTGAACGGCGCAGAGCAAGCCATACTGGTTGCAACTCGAGGCAATTGATATGCCACCGCAGTCGTGGCCCTGGCCGGAGCCCCGCAGCTGCAATCCCATTGCACATGGCACCCCAGCCCCTGGCAGAGGCATCTGTTGACACACAACATGCCTGGATACTTGCCCAAGGGACACCACTGTCCGAAGAAAGGCAAGATCTGCCAACGGGCTGAAGGTCCGACAGCAGCACGGGGCGCCGGTTGGCGCGGTGACAGAACCCGGTAAGGTGCCGTGCCATGCCATCTCGGGACCGGTCGTGAAGCACGCTGAGCGGTTCTTCATATGAAGCAACCCGAGCGGAATGACAGCGGTGTGGATGCCATATTGAACCCAGGAGCCTCTGAAACTGTTCAGTGGAAACCCGGCCGTCTTGCACTGGGACGGACCCCAGGGCAGTTCAGCATCGACTGCTGCACGTTGTGTTGACTGCTACTTGATTTGAGACATGCTTCTCGTCTTTCGGGCGGAGGTTGATCCGAGTTTGGGGTTTACACATACCGAGAAAAGTGATCCTCTGCGTCGGGAGAGTTTGCTCTTTTCCCAGTCGACCCTGAGGTCGATCGCTGCGAACGAATCGAAAGGACGTACGCATTGAAAGATGCGTTTCTGCATCAACATCCTGAACGGGAGCTTGTGAAGGGCCCGGTTCAGCACGCACATGTCCAGGATTGGTCGTAACCCACTGCCTTACTTGGGTACGATGAAGTATGGGCTGTAAAAACCAGACCTCATCTCGGCTGGAGGGACCGGCTATATCGCGTCCTTCGCCAGCAGGACCACGATCTCTGCACGCAAGACAGGAGCATCCCTGTCCAGCACAGAGGAGAACCGAATGCCCCTGAACTTGGGAGGTGTTTTTTTTTTTCCCCTTTTTTTTTTTCTGGTTTTTTTTTTTTTTTTTTTTGGTTTCATGGCGATTGAACGCATAGCCGACTGAAGGGGGGGGGTGGGGTCTGATGGTTCACATGAGCCAGCGAGACAGCCTGGGGCATGCTAACCAGGCCCCCAGCGACCGAGCAGGCGGGACTAGGGAAACCACCGACGTACCCGCAGTGGGGCAGCGCAGTGGAACACAGGGACCCAACCCGGGAGGCCGCGCATCCAAGGGTGGGGTCTGAGTGCGCGGCACGCCACATACCTGGCTCCACGGCTGGGCAGGGGGCTCGTGAGGAGGCATAGCGTCCTTGAACTGAACCCTGCTGCCCATTGGCGAAGGGAGAGGGGGACGGCCATGTGGAGACTGGGTCTCGCGCACTGCCATCCTCGCCCTCTTGGAACCCGGAGAAAAAGGAACCCGCTCTTCTGTTGAGGTTTTGGGCACCACTGGCTGGGTCACTGGCTGGAGAAACCCTTGTTCCAGTTTTTTTCTGTTCCGCCACTGGCTGGGTAGCCAGTGGCGGAACAGAAACAAACGGGAACAAAAGATTCTCCACCCGGCCCTCCGCCGGGGGAAGGAGTGGTGCGGTCACCATCTCCTGAAGAGCAGGATCCAAGAACCCCGGGTCGCCCGTCCCAAGGACGCCGCCCGCCCTGGTGCTTCACGGGCTTGGCAGGGGCGGAGACGGGCTGCGCCGCTTTCCTGCGGCCAGCTCCATGCTGCGGCCGTTGTGAAGGCTGCTGCTGCGGCCGAGCTGGAGCGGAGATGGAGGCCACAGGAGGGCGCTCTCGGCGACGAGCAGACAGAGGGGCTGCAGCCAGCGGTGGGGGGCAGACAGCAGCAGACCGCCGGAGCAGGATGCGTCGAAACGCCTCCGTCTGCTTCTGCGCGGCGGAGAACTGTTTGGCGAAGCCCTCCACCGCTTCGCCGAATAAGCCAGCCTGGGAGATCGGGGAGTCCAGGAAGCGATGCTTGTCGGCCTCCCTCATATCCGCCAAGGTCAGCCATCGCTCCTGGACCACTAATGTGGACATCGTCTGACCCAGGGCCTGCGCCGTGACTTTCGTCGCCCTAAGCGCGAGGTCCGTCGCCGTGCGCAGTTCCTGCAGCACACCTGGGTCAGCACCACCCTCGTGCAACTGCTTCAACGCTTTGGCCTGGTGGACTTGCACGCATGGCGTGCAGGGTGGAAGCGGCCTTTCCAGCAGCACTGTAGGCCTTAGCTGTCAGAGCAGACGAGAACTTACAGGCCCTGGACGGACGGCATGGACTACCCCTCCAGGCTGCGGTGGTTTGCGGGCAGAGCTGCATGGCAATAGCGCACTCAACCGGAGGGATGTCCACATAACCTTGGGCCACCCCCCCGTCGAGGGTGGTGAGGACGGAGGAGGCACCAAGTCTGTTTCGGGCAGAAAAAGGTGCCTTCCAAGACTTAGTAACCTCCTCATGCACTTCCGGGAAGAATGGAACCGGAGGCGGCTGCCAACGCCCGGCCTCTGCGCTCCCAGGAAACAATCCCCCCCCCCCCCCCCCCCCCCCCCCTCCCCCCCCCCCCCCCCCCCCCCCCCCCCCCCCCCCCCCCTCCATCCAGCCTCTGAGGTTTGGGGACAAGGCGGGGGCCTCCAGTGCAGCCCGACACTCTCGGCGGACCCGGGAAAGCATAGCGGTCAGCTCTGGATCGGACTCGGGCAACACCACTCTTCCTGACAGAGGCAGCACAGCCGAATCCTCATCTCCAGAGCCCAGCTCGCCCTCCAATGCAGCGATCGACATCCTGTCATCCACCTGTGCTCCACACAAGATGCTGGACCCCGCCCTCTCCGAGGACCCAGCACACTCGTCCGGAAAACCCAGGTGGTGCGCCATGCTTGAGGAATGAGAGGCCCGCAGAGACGTACTCGAAGGGGAAGCTCTCACCGTAACCCTCAGTTGTCCCTGACCATGAACCGAAGTAGCCCTCCGAGAACCGGAAGAGCTAGAGCGGGGCATGGCAAGGGGGATACCCCCCCATTTAGTGAGGAGGTATCTAGACCGCAACATCGCAATGGTAATGTTCCCGCACTGAGAACATGACTCATCCATGAGCGCTGCTTCAGCGTGCTGTAAGCCCAGGCACGAGATGCAGCGATCATGACCATCAGATGGAGGCAGGAAACGACCAAATCCAGAAACGCACGAGCGGGAAGCCAACTTTAAAAAGACGCCCGTTGCTCGTGGAGCTCTTTTAGATATTTGCTCTTTCAGAAAAATGGAAACACTCTTTTAGAGAGAACGCTGAAGCGCCCAGGGGAGGTCGCGGCGAGACCGCAGAATGGCAGCTGCAGCACGCCGAAAATGAGCAGCACTGAATGGCAACCCCCGCTGACGCACCGTAACACCAACGCCAGCTGTTTCTTCCAAACACTCGCGGAGATTCGTCCTGAGAAGGCTCGGCTCCGAAGCGAAAAGCTGATGTGCGTTTGCACGCGCTCTCCTTTTATACCCGCGCTGCGGGGCGGGGTGCGCGTGGCGAAACAAGCACGGCAACTTTCATTGGCTTGTTTAGTTTACACTCGAAGGTGTATCTCTCGGGCGAGATCCCAATTCGTCAGTCACGACTGACGTAACGTAGAACGTGACTGACTGAAAGCTGGACATTTAAATATTATACTGTGTGTGTGTGTGTGTGTGCCCTGTTGTGTGCTGGAGTTGCCGTGTGCTTGCTCGTGCCCCCACCGTGGTTCATTTAAGTGTCAACCGAGACCATTGCAATTCTTAGCTTAACTAATATTAAAAATATTATTCTAAGTATACAGTTAACCAGAAATGACCACTAAATGTCTACTACATAGCCATAGACAACATAATATGTCTGAAAACTTTCAGGATTTCCTGCTTTGGGATTCTCTGCTAAACTTCACAGACTTCAGTTAATGAGTGCCGCTGTGCGCATGCGCGCCAAACAGACGGAGCACAATAATTCTGACTAAAATATACATTTCGCCGAAATATTTGTAGTTGGACAATAAATGTGCCAAGTGTAGAATTTTAAACCTAAAATGTAATTGTATTTTATGATAGCAGTAACTGTAAAGTGACTATAGTAATGGGTAAATCAAAAAGCCGAACACAACCCGTGCTTTTGTCTATTATTTTCATTTTTAGATTGCAATGTTACAATATTAGAATGAAATGTGATTTTTTGCACATAGTATACAGGCTTACATGGTTACATTCACTTTATTTGTTTTCATAGCCTTTAGTATGTATTGTTTTGTTGGACAACATTGGACAGTAAGTGAAATATATATATTAAATACAGATTTTTTTTTATCCAAATACAAAAACGAAAATACCGCAATATATACCGTATATCGCAAATCAGCCAAAAATACCGAGATATTAATTTTTGCCCATATCGCCGAGCCCTAGTTGAACCTACAAAATTACTCGAGTGTTTATTCTCTCTTCTCTTCAGTACTCAGTATCCGTGGAGCTCAGGAGGAGGAGCCACCAGATGCTCAGCTCATGCGATTGGACAACATGCTGCTAGCCGAAGGCGTGTCCGGACCTGAGAAAGGAGGCGGGTCGGCTGCAGCAGCAGCCGCAGCTGCCGCAGCAGGTGGTGGCGGGCCCGATAACTCGGCCGAACACTCTGACTACCGGGCCAAGCTGTCCCAGATCCGTCAAATCTACCATACAGAATTGGAGAAGTATGAGCAGGTGAGAGAACAGAGTCTGGACTTCATAAAAGACTCCTAGATCTGACCTCTGTAAATGCAAATGGTTTGCAACAAAATGTTGTAGGCCTTAGCACACCAAAAAAGTCCTCAGGATAGGATATTTGAGCAGCTCCTGTAGTTATGTTTACATGCACAGAGATTGATTTGTGTGCCGCCCCTCTGTGCATGTTCAGGCGTGTAATGAGTTCACCACCCATGTGATGAACCTGCTGAGGGAGCAGTCTCGCACTCGGCCCATCTCCCCCAAAGAGATTGAGCGCATGGTGAACATCATCCATCGCAAGTTCAGCACCATCCAGATGCAGCTCAAGCAGAGCACCTGTGAAGCGGTCATGATCCTGCGCTCCCGCTTCCTAGATGCCAGGTCTGTATGAGTGTGTCTGTATCTAATACTACATCTAATGCACCAAAAATTAAACAAAGATGATTTTTAGTGGATGTTCTCTACAAGTAAAGAGTCCAAATATATACACTGGTTCAAAATGTTGGAGTCTGTAAGATTTTGTAATGTTTTTGAAAGAACTGTTTTTTTTATGCTAAGAAAGACTTCGTTTATTTGATAAAAAAAAACAGTAAAATTGTGAAATTGTATTTAAAATTTAAAGTAACGGTTTCTCGCTTAATTTATATTGAAATTAATTTTTTATTCCTATGATGGCAAAGCTGAATCAGCCATTACTCCTAGTCTTCAGTGTCACATGATCTTTCAGAAATAATTTTGATATACTGATTTGGTCCTCAAGAAACATTATTATCCATGTTGAAAATAGGTGGCTTAATGTTTTTGTAGAAACCTTGATTTTTTTTTCAGGTTTCTTTGATAAATAGAAAATTCAATGAAATGATATGTATATGAAATATGAAAAGTATATATATTTTTTTTTCCAAGGAAAAAAAAAAACGTTTCAGTGGTACTATATATTATATATTTTGAAACCAAACAGCATTTTATGAAATGTCTCTTAATTTAAATTGTGCTTGTGTTCACTTAGTTTGATATTTAATGGATAATTCAACTATGTTCTACATTTTTAAGTGTGAATAACATGTCCAAACACTCTTTGGAGCCACTGTATTTACACATCAGGTTCAAATGTGAAGGACTTTCTAAACACTGTAGCTTCTGAATCAAACTGGCTGTGCTCTTTCTCTTTCTCACTCTCTATTTCTCATTCTTGCTTTCTCTCTTTCTTTCTTTATTTCTTTCTGTTCTGTCATTTTCCATTAGACGAAAAAGAAGAAACTTCAATAAGCAAGCCACGAGTGCCTGAATGTAACTTTACTCCCACTCAGCAACCCGGTAACCCCAGCGCAATGAGGGCCAAGGAGGGAGCTGGCAAAAGAAATGCTCCATTACAGTCTCCAGGGGAGAAACATCAACTTCCCCCATCAGCAGGCTGTACGGTAACTTTTTTCACATAGCCCTGGTGTAAGATGGTTGAAGTTCATCACTTAAACAGGCACTGATGTTCCATACAGAGCACAAAAAATACAAACCATCACAAAAATAATTTGCTAAAAATAGAAGAGTGCAGAAACATAACACCTCTTACACTTTAACAAAATATAAAATAAAAAAGAATGGCAGACATTTAGGCCAAAGTGAGCAAAGATAATAATCTTTGTCATTATTTTATCTTTGTTATTAGAAAATAAGAACAAAGATATACATTACAAATACACATAATATACAAATAAAACAAACAGTGCTTCATTTTTCAGGTACAGTATTTAGCAGTAACATTCAATTTCTTGAATGTACAAATATTAAAATAAAACACTATATACACTATATACATCAATTATACTTTTTTAAAAGCAACTGACTGATGATAAGTTCATCAGTCAAGAGCAGTGAGCAGATTTTTTCTGTGTTTTTTTGTTTTATTAACATTAAAAGAATAGTTCACCAAAAATGAAAATTATGTCATCTTTCTTTCAATTCTGTCATAGTGTTTAATTTTTATACCACCATTTACTCAAGTTGTTTTAAACCTGAATTAGTTTATTTCGTCTGTTGAACATAAACGTTATTTTTGAAGAATGTGGGTAACCAAGCAGTTGCTGGTCCACAGTGACTTCCATAGTATTTTTTTTTCCTACTATCAAATTCAATGTGGACCAGCAACTGTTTGGTTACCCACATTCTTCAAAAATATCTTCTTTTGTGTTCAGCACAAGAAAGAAATCAATACAGGTTTGGGACAAAATGTGAGTGAGTAAATAATGACAGAAATTAAATTTTTGGGTGAACTATCCCTTTAATGACAGTCGGCAGCATGTTTAGTAGCTACTGTCCCTTTAAGAGCTGCACACGTTTCTCTCTCAACTGTTTACTTTCATTTTAGACATAACCAACTGTGTTGCATAAAAGTAGTGTGCGGCTAAACCTGCTGCGTCCTGTGGATCACCTTTATCTGATTGTCCGAGTCCGGAATCATTAAGCACGGCATTAATATCTTCATCTGAGTTTTTCTTTGTCTCCAGATTTCTCTGCAGTTCGTGTACGTTGTTAAAAACGCAGAACATCATTTTATTCCACACAACAGGCAAGCGTTACCGTTAAGTCTATTATCCACCAAAATGCAGATTCGTCACGTGACAATTCTTACGCAAATGAGATTGAGGCAGACGTTAAGTTTGTTTTGATTTATTAATTGACTTACAATAACAATTTAAAATGTAGTAACTTTTATGTATTCACATTTTAATGTATATAAACTGCCTTATATCAATTTTTACTCATAGAAAAAAAAATATATATATATATATAAATATATAAAAAAAATTTAGTAAAATTCTTAAATCGCTATGGGGGAGCCAGGCCCCCCTGGCCCCCCCCACAAGCTACACCCATGCTTCACACTATTAAGCGGCTGTGTTATGAACATGCAAAACTGTATCGAACGGGTGCTACAGTGGTAAATTTATTCATCGCACAGACCAGTTATTTCGTAGCACGTGCGACATATATGCAGAATACATATGAATGCTTAGAAATTTGTAGTACAAAGAAACTAAAGAGCTCTCAAGTAACATTGAAGTTGAAATTAATTTATGTTCTTTCTGATTTAATCATTCATTCTTGTCTTCTCAGGTATCCAACTGGTTTGGAAACAAGAGGATCAGATACAAGAAAAATATTGGAAAATTCCAAGAAGAAGCCAACATGTACGCCGCCAGAACCGCCGTGACCGCAACCAATGTCTCCACCCACGGCAGCCAAGCCAACTCGCCTTCCACACCAAATTCAGCAGGTGAGTATTGCAATAAATCAACACACAAACAACAGATGTGTTCGTTTTTCATTGGTCTTCAGTGAGTTTTAGAATATAGCCCTGCTAGTGGCACAGAAACAACTTTAATTTCATCAACTGGCAAATAAGCACTTCACCATGTTAATGTTTTGAATATTCGACAATTGCCTGCCTTTTATTTTGTCCTTCTTTTACTGTAGCATTCCCATAATACCTCTCTTTATGAGATCCAAATATGCCTCTTCTTTATCTACATCAGCAGCTTGGCCAGCAGCATAGCTTATATAAGACTTTCGCTTTCCACTACCAATAATTCTTCTTTTACTCGCCAATTTTCTGCTTTTCTTCAGTTTTGCTAGTCTGACTTAGCAGTCGTTTGACTAAAATTTTATTTGCTTTATCTCGTGTGAACGCACATAAACTGTTAGCTGGCTCGGTAGCTGTTGTCTGGTTGACCTCCTGGATGTCATTATGACGAGATGGTCAAGCCTTTTGTCATATAGCCTTGAAGTGATTAGAGGTCCATGTATATTTGATTAGTGCCCTGTGGCTTTTAAAGCGGAAATTAAGTTAAGCCCTGCTCTCTCTTAAACATCTTGGGAGTTCTCCTCCATTAAAAGACAAATAGCATTCTTTGATTCCTTCTGTGACTCAATTAGCACATCCTGAATGACTTGGCTGTGGCAGTGTAACTGTACTGTCCATCTTAGATGTCACTGTAGAATTAATGAAAGACCCATTGTTGTTCTTGAAACACTTTAATAGCCTATTTTAGATTTTTAGTGCTTAGCAAAAGATGCGGTCACATTAGCGAAATTTCTGTGAAATTTTGTGGGCCAAATAGGTTCATTGTCAATAGTGTAGCAATGTATGAAGCAGAGCTCACACAGAAGTCACTTCCAAACCAAGCAGCTTTCTGTGTGACCTACTTGAACCCGATGTAAAATCTGCAGGGGGAAATTTTTTGTCCTCACACAAAATTCAAGAATGCATGAATTCCTGTTAAAATAACTGGTCTTTACCCACAAAAATTTGCCAAACAACAGTAAATGTTACTGCATCTGGACAAATGTCTATGTGTGGCATTTAACTACATTAGAACTACTTTGTTTCCCTACTGAAACAAAACAGCTTAAATTTGCCGAAGGCGGTTAGCTAGTTACCCAGCCTTGCCAAGATGTCAGGCAAGTCTGTTTTGATGGTTTTAGAGGGATTTGGGCACTGGCCGATCAGCATGTCCAGGCTGAAAAACTAGCTACGAACAGTAAACGACCTTAGGCAGGTTCAGCAGGGCTGTTCTAAAACCTAGTGATTTACCTTGCTGTCTGCTTACTATATAGACAGCATTCTAACCGGAAAGGAACCTGAAAAGAGAATGGTTTATTATGCTGTCTAGCATTTAAAAAAGTGTAGTGCTTCTCATGTGAAGTGCACTGGAGACTAGAATTATTTAGGTCTGGGCAATAAATCGGAATCAATATTTACTGAAAAAAATTAATCCACAATATCGATAGTAAATGTTTGAGTAATTTCTGATGTTTAGCCTATATTTAGATGTTCAGGTATGTGTCGAAACTCTAAGGTCTTCACAACAATCTGCCAATATAAAAGGTTGGTTTAACTTGAATAAATTATGACAGTAATATATTACTATCCTACAGTAAATTGTACTTCTTGAAGTAATAATAATAATAATATTTTTATTATTATTATTATGAGTTCAAGTGAATATCATACAGACCAAGATTTTTTTCACATCCTGTTTTATTCAACAGTATCCATTTATATGTTGTGCAACACTTTATTTGACAAAATAAATGCAATAAAAATGCAGTGTTTTGTTGTAAATTGTTATATTTTCAGTTGATTACATTGTAAAACATACTGATTAAATTGTTCAAGTTTTATGAAAAATTAAAACTGATTTCATAGGGACCTAAGTTAAAAGTTGTTTACTTGTAAGCAAACAGATTATTTTTACATTCATTCTCAAGGTCTGATAAATATGTGGAATGCATTTATTTCCCCATTAAAGGTTTTAAATGAATATTGTGATACATATTGATATCAAATTATATTGAAAAAAAATATTGTGATAAATATTTCTGGCCATATTGCCCAGCCCTTAATTGATTCCAGTAGAGTTTGGCATTGGCGTGTTGCTAAGCTAATAGTGTAATCCCCTAATAGGCATAAATATACAAAGCAAACAAAAATATTAGGTACTTTTCTATGAATTAACTATAACATTTATAACAGCATTTCTCTCTACTCGTTCTAACCTTGGATTTAGGATTGGGAATTTGGTACCGAGTTTGTGTGGTTTTCAACATTTATAATAATAGCTCTGCACTACTAACCCTCCTTACTTCAATCTTACTGTTGCATGACCGTTTCTTGTCTTTATCTATCTCTGTCTTTCTCTGTCTCTCTCTCTCGACCTCTCTTCCTCTTAGGGTCTGCTGGCTCTTTTAACATGAACTCCGGGGACTTGTTCATGAGTGTGCAGTCTCTGAATGGGGACTCGTATCAGGGGGCCCAAGTCGGGGCCAACGTTCAGTCACAGGTAGGGAGTACCGCTAAGAGAGAGCAGATGACCGGAACTAATTTCATTCAGTTAAACCTAATCACACATCTTAATGGTGGTCCTGATTACCTCACTTGCAAAATCACGTCTGGGAAGCTGTGGTTTACACAGTGGGCCTGGATCCATTAGTGCTCAAATTCTTTTGTTATATTTATTACATTTCTAAGAAAGGACTCTTAGAATTGTGCTGCTGCCTTTTTACGGGGTACTTTTGTTAACTGAGCTTTGATTTTCATTGAATCCCATTTGGAAGCAAGCACATGCTATTCTGAAAAAAAAATTATAATATTTTGTTCTTGTGTTTGCCCATATTTTCAAGGGAACTTTCACCATTAATACTGAATGGCTTGTCTATGTCATAACTGATCAAATAGTCATCATCTTGTTATATATCCTTGTCACAACAAAGTTCATCTCTCAGCGCCAGCCTGCTCATCATATTGTCCGGTGTGTGTACGTTTCTGTTCAGCCGCGGCTGACTAGACGGGCCTCCTGACCTTGAGGACGGGCTGGGGTTACAGTTTGCCTCCAGTAGTTGTACCGTGGCCATTGTCAACTTCCAAATGAATAGACCATCAGAGACAGTCTTGGAAACAATACAGCTCTTGTCAGCGGGTTTGCGTATCTGTCATGCTGTCACATCTGCCTGGACTCTCCGTGTCCCCGAGCGTGTCAGCTGCCTGACCTTAGTCGCGCCCTGCACACTTTAGCAATCCAAAACGACAGTTGTGCTATTAAATATTGCACATTTATGTTACAGTACAAATTATTAAAATAATTGAGAGACTGATGCTTACTTAAAAATAACTTTTATTTATAGCGTGGCTTACGATCCTGTTGCCCGGACATTCGGTGTTTGATTTTAAATGTTTTCACGCAATAAAAAAAAAACAAACTTAAATTCACCCCTATAATTACACTCTAATCACTGATTTTTTATATTTGTTTATTTATTTATTTTTTATATATCAATTCAGAAACAGATTGTATCCTTTGTTTGATATCTGCAGCACAAACATTTCATTCAACATTTGATGACCTTTTTGGTTGCCAATATTCTTTTGATATCTGGGTGACCTTTTCACAGCACAAACGTCTTTGTTTTGTATCAGTATTGTCTGACCCAGTCTTTTGTTTGTGTTGTGTTCTTCTGTCTGCAGGTGGATACTCTTCGCCATGTTATCAGTCAGACAGGCGGATACAGTGAAAGCCTCGCTGCCAGTCAGATATACAGTCCACAGGGCATCAATGTAAGTCCAAACTTAGCCTCTTCACTCTTTCGGTGCGTCCAAAATTGTGTACTAAGTAGGTACTACATTTGAATTTGAATTTACTTCATGACCGTTAAAAAATGAAATTTGGACATACTACATCCGCCATGTTGTTACTATAACATGACCTACCACTTCCGTATTGCTCGCTTCATCTGTCCATTCATTAAATCAGCTCCCGTGCGCCTCTATGATAGGTACAAGTGTCCATTTGGGAGGATGAGAACACGGCGCACTCTAGTTTCAGTAATCGGGTCCGGAAGTAGTAGGGTCATCTTGCCGGATAGGCAGACCGGGGGTACTTTTTGCCTACTGTTTTTCGAATACTATGAATTCGGACATACGACTTCTCGCCTCTACATCTGTTATTTTCCACACCGACTACTTTTAAATTGTAGGGAAGGTATGCAATTGTCGGATGCAGTTGTTCTTTTTGCTGTTGTGACCCGTGTTCCAACTTAGTGCCATTAGCCTGCTATTAAAAGTGTTAGGATCTTGTAAAGATTACTTTGTAAATGTTTTTTTTTTAGAAAGTATCCTCTTATGCTCACCAAGGCTTCATTTATTTGACCAAAAATACAGTAAAACAGTAATATTGTGAAATGTTTTTTTAAATATAAAATACTCTTTTCTATTTTAATATATTGTAAAATGTAATTTATTCCTGTGATTGAAAGCTGAATTTTCGAAAGGGTCTGGCTCGCACAGCCATGCACTTGCCCTCCTTCTATTCAGTACGGCTGTTCTCCAGACTTGCACTCTCAGCACAACCAGTGCGCGCTACCGCCTAGAGCGACTCTTCATGGTGGCAGGCTTATTTTTTTAATTTGTTCTATGTTTTTTTTATTACTTTTGTTTGAATCTCGTCACATTTTACAAACAGTACCGATGGTGGTTGAAGACAAGACAACAAAAACTAAAGTTACAGTGGTCCACTTTGACAATCGGCCACATAGCACTCATTCAGCGCTACATGCGCGTCACTTGCAATCGATACAAATCGTCCGTGTTGCCAATGGAGACAAGAAGCTGTGGGGGTGATTAAACGATTAAAACAAATTTTATACTATAACATACAGGGTCCTGCAAGTCCGTGGCCTCAGAACAGCAGAATATGAACGCATGCGCAAAGTCTCTCGTTAAGCGTTTTCCTCCTTTAGAAAACATAAACACTTAACATGGCGTATGTATTAAGATGCTATTAAAATATCAACTTAAATATACAATTTATTAATATAATGAATACGTATATAGTATTTTCCTCCCACACCGCAAAACATGGCATAACGTGGCATAATGGATTAAAATGATAAAGACCAAACTCAATGCTCCCCACTACATTATTAGATAACCTTACTAATATTGTAAGTTAAGCGTTTCCCTGGTTTTCTCACATATAGAATAACTGTCTACTAGCTCTTAATTATATCATTGTCTTGTCCCTGTAAGCTACATTACGTGTTTTATTTGTGAGGGGGGTGAGGGATGGGGGTGGGAGGTTTTCTATAGGAGAAAATGTTTAAAGCGTGCAATGTACGCATTGCGTTTGGCTCGTCTGCTTTGCCTGACGAGTTATACCTTTTTAAAATCTCTTAATGCATTCAAAATACCGCTGTCATTGAGAACCAACTATGCCTGTTCCGTATATTACTACCACGCATCAATCTCAATTTGAGTTCCGTAACGAACAGACATCTAGTCTACTGAACTTGTCGTTTATTTATCATCCGTGTGTTATTGGGATGCCACAAACTCTAGCGTTTCATATCTGCTGTATGTGAAAGGCACAAGCCGAAAGTGTGATGCGGCGATTTCGTCAAGTTCAATGATGACCTCTGTTTCGTCCCTTGTAAGCTACCCTTAATATTAACTAACTCAATTTCAGAATTTGATCTTGAAAGTTGACTTAATGGTAAAAACAAAAATTCTTACTACATTACGGACAGCCATGTTACAGTGTTTATTGCTTTTTTTCTACCGAGGCAACCCCGCTTACTAGAGACTTTTGTGCATGAGCGTTAATATTGCTGCTGTGCTGTGGCGACGTTTGGCTGGTCGTGGTCTTTTTCTTCAGAGTTTGCCGATCTGTTGTTTATAGTGACAAATTAGTTTTAACGTTTAATCACCTCCCAGCTTTCTTGTTCTCCATTGCAAGACGAACGATTTGTGGTCGTTGCAAGTGACGTGCAAGTAGCTGAGAGTGCAAGGGGTGATTGCAAGTGACTTCGTGATTTAGTTTTTTTTTTTCTTGTCTTCACCACCTGGCTATTGTTGTAAAATGTTGAGAGATTCAAACTAAAAGTAATAAAAAATAGAACAAAATTAAAAGTCTGCAAGTGACGTCGCTAGCGGAAGCCCAAGTGTCTGAGAGTGCAAGTCTGAGAGAATGCAAGTCTGAGAGTGCAAGTGCAAGGCTGCAGCTAGACCCTCTTGGAATTTTCAGCAGCCATTACTTCATTCTTCAGTGTCACATGATCCTTGCAGAATCTTCTAATATGCTGATTTGGTGCTCAAGGACCATTTCTTATTATTTTCTATGTTGAAAACAGTGCTGCTTAATTTGGTTATGGAAAATTTATTTAAAATTGAAAACAATATAAAAGCCTTTACTGATCAATTCATCGCATCATTACTGAATACAGGTATTATTTTCCATAAAAAAAATCACTGAGCCCTATCTCCTTTAACATGGACAGTGTGTGTGTGTGTGTGTGTTGTTTGTGTGTGTGTGTGTGTGTATGGTGTGTGTGTGTGTGTGTGTAATATATATATCTATATATATATATATACAGTATATATAGGGTTAACTCTATCTGTTCTGTTGTCCATATTGATTAGTGGTGCCAGCGGCAATATGCACACTAGCAACAGTCGCCAAGGCGACCGTAAATGTGACCGCTGATCTGTGTTAGCGTTACCATGGCTCTTTCAGCCACATAAACAGCAACAACTTCAAAGAAGCCCAGACGCAGGTCTATTCTGGTCATCAAACTCATTCAAAGCCTGCGATGGTGTCCTCCACCACAGCTCTGAGCACACATTAAAAGAATTGTGTTAACCAGAGGAGACGAGCAGCTCCAACCATCAGTATTTTGTACTGGGGGAGGAGTGTTTAAGAGAGAGGGAGAGGGAGAACGGGAACACAAACCGCAGAGGCCAGCATGTAAAATTCACAGCGACAAGCTGTGTCGCCAACAGAGGAAATTGATCAGACAGTCTCAAGGGAGGGCTGAATAGAGATTTGGGACAGCAATCCAAGTGCATTGGTCATATCACACATCTGCCACCTTAACGGCACTGACAGGGAGCCAGCAAAGTGTGAGGACGAAAAAAGGAAAAAAGACAAACACAGTAACATGGTCTCTCTAAATAGCCGCTCTGAAGCAGACCCGAATGTGTCCTGTGGAGGTGACCCAGCGCTTCTGTGCCACCTATGGCAGATGGAGAACATGTTTTTGTCAGAACAGCTCACAGTGATATAAATAAATATTTGAGGTCATTTGAATAAAATATTTATGAATTAAATAAAATCTCAAAAGACGTATTATCTGAAAAATATTTCATTCACATAAATTTTAAATGTAAAAAAAAAAAGTGAATTAAAATCTGATAAGACGTTTTATCTGAAAATTTATTTTATTCACATACATTTTTAAATGTACATTTCTGAATTAAAATCTATGAAATCTTTTTTAACAGATTTTGAATGTAAATATGTCTCAAATAAAATCTGAAAAGAAAAAAAATTATATAAATAAAAAATTTATTTTAAGTAAAATCTGAAAAAAGACATTTTATCTAAAACCCTTATTAATTCACATATTTTATATTTACTTAATCTGAATTAATAAGATGCTAAAAATACCTTTTGGTAAACTGAGAATTTATTTTCTGCCTACTAGATTTACATACACCCATGATTCACAAAGTTAGATTGTTAAAACCAGTTAATTCGGTCACGAACTTTTAATCAGTCTTTTTTACATTCACATAAATCCTAAAAGGTAAAGATTTCAAAATTAAATAAAAATCAGAAAATATACTTTATCTTCAATTTTGTTTCATTCACATATATGTTGAATTTACAGTAGGTGTACACTTTGAAAAATGTTTCCATTTAAATATAGATATATCTATAATATCTATCTATATTATAAGTATAAATTTAATTATTAATATAATTATTTTTTCAGTGACATGCTTGCAGTCTTTCTAATAAATAAATCTCATAAATCGCGAGTTTGATTTCAACTGATTTCATGTTCGTATCAATAATTAAATCAACAACATTTTATACCTGAACACTTGTAACCATAGATAAAAAAGAAGAAGAAAGCAGCAGCCCGAACATTTGCATCATAACGCTGTGATAATGTAGCCAGAGAAAGTGTCTCAATCTTCCACCAAATTCACTGTCTTAAATAACATGATGTTTTTCCTTCTCCACCCAGATAAGTTATTCGCCTTTTTTCAGTTGTGGATAATGACGGCCTTAAAGCATAAAGCATTTATGTGGGGGAGCTTTCCTCTCGCCCATGCGCTGTAATTACGCCTTTGAAATAGACATGGGGTGTCACCAAAGCTGAAGATTTGAAAAGTTTTTTTCTCTCCTCGCTCTGCTCTTTCTCTTTTGATTACAGACTGCCTCTATCTAAAATAACAGGCTAGGAAAATAAGAGGCTGCCAAAGCCCATTTCTAGTCCTTTTTCTGATGGCATGGAAATTGCTATTAATGCCCCAAATGCTCTTTAGGCAACCTGTCTCCAGGACATGAAATGGCCTCCATTTTAGGTTTCCATTATACTTTCATTCCTTTAGCCAATGTGATAATTTGCAATAATTGATTCCTCCATCATCTGTCTTTTGAAAAGCATGTTCTGGAAATGACTCGTAATATGCAGCTAAATGCCGTTTCTTTTTACTGCCTCACTTTGTGACTCACTTCTTGCAAAAGCGTGTTTATAGTGAGGGAATTCATCATAGTCGCTCTCGTTTAGATTTCACGACGGGGTTTGTAGACGGTAACCTACATCTTTGCATTCAGATATGCGTTGTATTTTTAAATATGCACTTTATAATTTTGTCTTTCGTTTTTTCCTCACGAAAGGCGAACGGAGGCTGGCAAGACGCCCCAACACCCTCCTCAGTGACCTCACCCACGGAAGGACCCGGGAGCGTCCATTCTGATACCTCCAACTGATCAGCACCATCCATCCATCCATCCATCTATCCATCCTCACAGCGCGTGGGATCTTCAGACTGCTCGCGCTAAAGATTCAGCAATCCACCCTCCTCAGATTTGGATTAACGTCCCACACGGTCACACACAATCATGCCATACTACCGTGGAACATTGGGATATTTTACAAGATTTTAGAAAACAATTATGAATTTAAAAATGAAAAAAAAAAGATGTGTTTGTACAGTTTTCACAGTGTATTTTAGGTGGCACAGGGCGACTAACAAACCTGTGACTGTTTCAGTCTTATGAGGCAATTGTTAATGATGGAACAACCAGTCGTTGTGTTTCAATTTAAATGCTTCATTCTACCTCTCAGCAAAAAGAAATAAAATTACAAAAAAAATACATAAAAGAACAGTCCTTGTTTTCTAAAAAAAAAAATGTTATCACTTGATATAGTGCTTGAGAGGAAGCTCTCCTTATCGGTACGGTCAATTCTTATTGCTCTTTTGTTTGTTCATAGTGATATATTGACTACTTGTTTTTGTTTGTTTATTGTTTTTTCATTTAGCATTTTTCAAAAGACCTTCCAGTATCAATTCAGCTATATTCAAGTATTTCTTTTGATTATTTTTGCCCAATAAAACAGATTGTTCTTATACATCTTTGTGTAAAACGTGAAATAGGATGTGTGGAGGTCACTCATACCATTTCAAAGCTGATTATCATATTTTCCCCATAAAAGCCATCAAAAGATGTCCATTAGATAAAGGAACAGGCTTACGTTTATCGTAGAGAGCAGTCCAAACAACTCTGTTGTCGTAGATTTCATTTGGAGTCATTTCCTCACTCTGTTTGTTTTCGAGGACACTGTCGATGAAAATATAACTGATTCCGGAAATGGTGGAAGCATCAAGTCATTATGGGCTATAATGACATTTCCTCCCCGCTTTCACTTCAGATTGCTTTCAAATGCTCCCTTATTCCCTCTCTCCCTTAAGTGAAGGAATTTGACATAAAGAGTGATATATTTGTTTGGTTTATACAGACAGATGCCCTTTACTACTCCAAATCATTAAAAACAAGCACTAATGCTCTTTATTGTTTTGAATTAGTTGAATTAGTTTACCATTTTTATTTCTTATTATCTTATGTTCACTTGCAAAAACCTTGAGGGTTTCATCAAAAGGCCATGTCTTAACAAAGGCTAACCTGACATCTTGTTTTCCCTGTAATTACAAGTACAAGAGCCAGCTGTAAGTGTACAGATTTAGAAACGAGCACTGTACTTTTAACATTACAGCCGAGTGTTACTGGTCACCAAAATCCTTTGTGTAAACGCTGTAAAAGAATATGAATAGCTGTTCAAACATGAGCTTTTTTCTCCATTTTCTGTAGCGTTTGTAAGGATGTCAGAAATTAAGATACGCAACATACAAGCGAGTCTTTTGGCCAATCTGCATTGCTGATGCCACTGTTTCCATTGTGAAATCATGACAGATGTAGCTCTTCTGCCTAATTGAAAAAATTATCTTGAAGAATCCAATAGTTAACTAATTTTTGTTGAAAATATATCCCTGTCTGCCGGGGCTCTGGGTAATGAAGTTTGTTTTGCAGTACATTGAATCAGATACCATTTAAATGGGGAAGTCATTAAGTTAATAAGATTTGGACATTTCGACGGTCACTCTTAGCTGTGTTTATGCAGGTAAAGCGCCATACACCCACTTTGCCCCGAACCCAGAAACCAAGTTCAGCTGCTTCTGAACAAGTTTCAAACACTGACTTGAGATGATCGACCATCTCTGCCTTGATTTATATGTATCGCTAATATGACCTCAGTGTCTGATATCATATTATCCCCTTTTAGTTTGTGCTCTCTAACAAGTGTTCTACCAAAAACACCTTTTTGAACAATTGCCAAAAAGGAAGACGCTCCGATTTATTTCAGAAATGGATTATGGGGGGAAATGTTTGGTAATGTTCATCGCTATACACTATCAAAACCAAAAATGTAAAAACTGAAAGTTGCTTATGTATGTATAAGAAACAGAAATATGTGACAGATATTTCATTGCCTTTGCCTTCAATGATGGCTTGGAAGATTCTTTTTCTTTCTTTAGTATGTTTCTTGTTTTTTTTTGCTTTTGTTTAGCTCTCATTATCAAGACATCCTGAAACACCAGTTCATTTTTGTTTTGTTTTTGTATTAGTTTGAAGATAATCATGCTAATCCATATGAAAATACAAACATACGTCATCTGTTATTTGAATGACATACGTTTATGACACAAAAGACACTCTAGTTTGCTGATGGTTGCCATTGTGAAAATGTAAATATATATATATGTATATATATATATTGTGAAATAGACTTGACCGCACATGCTATAAATGCATTATTAGACTTCATGATTATGTACCATATGAAGCATTGAAGGCCAGACTATTGTGTTTGGATTTCCCCCACAATTCCCACAAACGTTGTCTCATAATTTACATGATTATCATCAATAAATGTTGTATTGCTCACTGAACAGTATTGATACACATCAGTATGTATTTTGTGAGATTCTGTTTTGTTATTTTTATAAAGGTTTTTACAGGGTTTAATGCTTTTCTTGTTCTCCAGTTCATGTTTAGGGACCATTTTAGTAAAACAATAAAGGACATGTGGATAAATAGTGTATCACACCTTTAAAGGACACATTTGACATTAGTCAACTCAGTCCATGACTTAGATTTTGCACACATTTGGTCCAATATCACATCATTTCTTAGCCTGAGATTTTAAAGTCAGCCCTTAACAAATTATCCCCTTTTACTTTGTTGCATGTTTTGCTTACAATAAAATACTGCAGTGTTTTGAGTAAATGCTGATGTATTTTTACCCCCCCACGATTTTACTTTGACTACAAATATACGCTACCATTCAAAAGTTTGCGGTCGGCGAGATTTTTTATGCTTTTGAAAGAAGGTCTCTTATGGTCACCAAGGCTGCATTTAATAGCTCGAAATTAAAGTAGAACAGTAATATTGTGAAATATTAATACGACTTAAAATAACTGTTTTCTATATTGTTTATACTTGGGTCTAGGAGATGGAGATGGGCCAGAGTGAGTGAGTTGCAAATGCAGTCAAATAAAGATGTTGATTGTTATTTTTTTAATAATAATTTATCTGCTTATGTATCGCCACAGTAAATGTTTTGGCAATAATAAATATGCATTAGAATAAATGATAATTTTAATAATCATAAAACAATCTAATTTAAAATTGTATTACAGTTTAGAAAAAAACAAATGTATATTTATAAAACAAAAATGATATTTACCCACAACTTTACACCCCATGGAGCCACCTTGTGAAATAATAATATTACAATAAATAGGAAGACGCTATTTAAACAAGAATGGTTTGTGAAAAATTGGTTTGTGTGTTGTCGATTTGATAGATGAAGATGGTCAGTTGATTCAATATAATGCATTCATGGAGAAATTTGCGATAAAAATGTTCCTTTAGAGAATATAATACCCTACTATGTGTAGAGCCATCCCTCTTGCACTAAACCAATTAATACAAAATACCTTAACATATTCTGATTTAAGACAGATCTATTTAGATCAGGGTCAGATGCACTATTCCCTAAATAATTAAAATGTTGAGACCGAATATAACCACATCACCATACAAACGTGTTCTCGATATTTTGTCATCTCATTATATTCTATGGGTTTAATGAATTTGCAGGCAATGTAGTTATTTGCAGTGTTGGGGAAAGTTACTTTTAAAAGTAATGCATTACAGTATTGCGTTACTCCATTAAAAAAAGTAACTACTTACGTTACTTTAGTTACTTTTTTTTGACGTAACATTTGTGCGTTACGTTACTTTTGCGTTACTTTCGCATTACTTTTTAAATAAAAGCAGGGCTTGATTGTTTTTAACATAAGAAGTTCTATTTATATCAAAGCCCTTTCACATACGTCTCCATAAAAGTGTAATGAATAAACTTCATTTTCGCGTGAAGGAAAAATTAAATGTTTGCTTCGGTTTGTCTGGTACACCGGGCGTTTCGCTTTAAGCACGGACGATAGCCTGCAGGAGAAGGTTCAAACACCAGCCCATAAACACCAACAGTGGAAGCGACAATTGAAGTTATACTATTTTTTTCGAAGGCATTTTTGGTTATTAGTATGGTTAAATTGGATCATCGAAGTTCAGTAGCAAAGACGTTGGTTAATAAAATGGGATTAGATACAGTTGTGTTATTTAACATATATTTAATTATTGCAAGTTTGCGTCATATTCTGAGTTTGCATTTCACGTTTTTAATTCATTTTGATTAATACTAAATCTGTTTTTTGTGAGTGGGAAGAATTAATGCACATTCACATTTAGTCTAGACTACAGTAGCATCATGTTCACACAGGAGAAACAGTGCACACAACTCCTCTGCACTTCCAATTTCTCCCAATATGGGGGACAAGAGACTTGTCAGTCAATAAATGGGAAAACAAAGTAACTGGAGTTACTTTTTTGAAAAAGTAAATCAGATATTTTCCTGTAAATTTAAATGTAATGTTTTACTTTACTAGTTACTTGAAAAAAGCAATCTGATTACGTAACTTGCATTACTTGTAATGCGTTACCCCCAACACTGGTTATTTGTCATATAACTATATTTTCACTGTCTTAGAGGAGAGTGCCATTGAATGTGTAGCTAATATGAGTGGTTTTCATGAAAAAGAAAAAGAAAAGAAAATAATATACTCTAACTAATCAGGAACTGAACAAACACTGGATTAAAAAAAAATCTCCCAATAAATGTCCAAACAGCGATTCTATCACAGCATTTATTGTTATATCTTGTGCATCGTTTACATTTAGCATTTGATATTGATTTGATAGGAAACATTATAATTGTTACTAATTATTGTACAGATCAAAACTGTGAGGGTCATGACCCCCCTGTCCCCCATGTCAACTGTGTGCCTGTTACACACACCCACCACACACACACACTCGCAAAATTATACAAAAGCTGTCACAGGAGAGGTACCTTTTCAAAAGGTACACTTTTGTACGATACTTTCGCAAGTTAAAAAAAAAAAAAAAAAAAACATGTCCGGTACGGGGGAGGGTACATAAAGTACATTTTGAACAAAAGGTACAAAAGTGTACCTTTTTAAAAGGTACCACCCCAGTGACAGCTTTTGTATCTTTCTTTCTTCAGAAACATAGAAAAATATGTTACATATACATATATGTCTATTTAAGTAAGTACGTTTTATTTATAGCGCACATTTTAAATTCAGCATTACACTGACCAAAGTAATGAACAAAACCAATAATAAAATACACATATATATATATATATACTTAAGTTCAGGCGACGATTCTATTTCCCATACGTCTTGATGAGTATCGATTACAGTGATTACACTAGTGATATTACTGATTACTCTACCTCGCGTCTCTCTTTTTGCTATAACTGTGTTCGCTGGCTCAACCCGTTTCTTTTGCTTATTCCAAAAGTGACAGTAAAGCTTTATTAATTGTTTTACAACTGAAAGTTGATCTCTAAACAAATGCTGTTCTTTTTAAATGCTCTAGATCCAGGCATGTGCGATCTCTCTTCATTCCAAGGAACCCAGGACGTAAAATGCATCCGTACATTACATACACTTTATTTACATCTTACTTGGTACAACTGTTCCAAGCATAAATTGAACGACTAACAGTATGACATTAACATGGAGTGGCTCAAGAACCAGTAAGTCTAACTAATCATGTTAAGCAGGTCTGCTTCCGCAACATTGGTAAATTACGTATGACTTTAATAACAATGGCTCTTGAGCAACACTCGAATCAATCACATTTTTAAAATGGTTCCTGAATTTGTTCTATATTCTCACCCTTCATTCCTTTTCACTGCCTCTACCCGCTCCTTTTGTCCTCTCTACTCCTATAGCTCGTCGAACGGCGCCTTCTTAGTGACGCATCCTCAGTCGCTTTGCTCTGATGAAGAAGAAAAGAAGAGAGGGGGATAACGGAAGACGCGACGCCGCCTAGGGCGGAAGTATACAGCAAGGGTTGAAGAGATACGTGGGTCGGCGCTCGGAGTAGAGGGGGAAAGTGAGAAAGCGCTCCCAGTCACGTGACCATCACAGACGAAATGACAGTAACAGTTTTTAAAGAATATAGAAAAATATACATTTATTTTTCTTTGTGTGATCCAGGGCTGAATATCATAGTAATGTCTGTGATATTAGTTACACAGACCTTCCTGAATGTCATCGTGTTCCTGCTCTGAGTTCTGTCATTCCCTCATGCCGAGAGTAAAAGTGGGCCAAGGTCAGATCTAGACTTCACAGGTCTGTCAGGGTCTAATGACTCAGAACAGCTTTAAGCTACCCAGCCTCAGGAGTACTGGCAGCTTCTTTTATATATACATATTCTGGCAGCCATTTCTCACTGCCTTCAATGAGGGAGGCTGACGGGTGTGAGGGGGGATGAGGGTTTTAACATGTCTCCCACCTCCACAGGCCCATACTGACCCAATCTCCCACCTCCAAACCGCAAACAACCCCACATGTCTTTCACCCTAAACATCCTGAATCCAGCTCATCCACATCTTCCACTTGTCAACGCATAAGAGAGAGATGTGAACGCTAACAAAAATGAAATGTGAAATTGTCCTCTGTAATGTCAGGTCTTATTTCACTTCCACAGGGGAGAATGTTGTTGTTGAAAAAAGCCGTATAATCTCTAGATCTCCACAAAGAGGACATTTACACAGATTATAAATAACACTGTGAAAAAAAGAAAATAAAAAAAACGTTTTATGCCAATTATTTATCTTTTGCTATAGTGTGTCAGTAGGAAATATCAGTTTACATTTCCAAACATTCCTTTTTCTATTAAGTGTAATAATCCAGTGAGATATGCACAAGGTGTCTGACAACAGCCGATATGCTCCACACAAGATATCTGATCTCACCATAATCCAGTCCATCTGGAATGACATGAAGAATCAGAAAAAAACTGAGACAGACTCAATCTAGAAGAACTGTGGCAACATCTCCAAGACACCTGAAGAAACCTTCATACAAAGCTACCTGAAAAATTATTCAGGTAGTGTAGGCCTACCTAGGACAAATGCTGTTTTAATTGTGAAGGGTGGTCACATCAAATGTTGATTTGATTTGTTTAATAGAAGCTTCTTCAAGCGTCTTGGAGATGTTGCAAAAGCAAAAGGAATGTTGGAAAAATGTGTGGACATGTGGGTATAGAACCTAATCAACCCCCCCCCCCCCCCCTCAAACTCATCTGTTTAGCTGTGCTTTATTGAATGAGCACTGTGTGATGTCCGAACTGATTGCACTATATTATATGTAGAATCGTTTTCTTAAATTCATTTTAAACCTCTTAAATAAATTTTTTAATCATTTTCAAAGTTTTACATTTCTTGTTTTATTGTTGTGATTTTTTTTTCTTTTCATTTATGTAAAGCACTTTGAATCACCATTGTTTATGAAATGTGCTATATAAATAAACTAGCCTTGCCTTCCTGCCTTGCCTAAACTAATCACATTTGTTGCTTTGCGCCATGAAATGAAGACTGACACCGTTTTTTTTATCCAGCTGTATTTACTCAGTGCAATTTTATAACATCCAAGTGAAAGATATAACCAGAGATTGTCTTACTATTGGGAGATGAGAGGGTCTGTATTACTTACTATTGGAGAAAGCGTAATGGTCAACTTGGATCATGTGTGCCTTGATAACCAATCACATTATAGCCCTGAATTGTTTCAGTCAGAGTTGTGTGACACTCAATAGCCATTTACGGATACCAAAGGAATGAATGAGAAGTTCCGTAAGCTGAATCCCACCTATTGCAAAAAGTCAATGACTTCTTTTATAAAACATTTTTTTCAATGCAAACTCTAAATTAAATTCAAAAGTATTGTTTAGTGTAAAACATGTTTAAGATTAGCCGATAGGCTGTTGATTCATTAAATGATGTTTCCTCAAAAAAAGCTGTTTATTCAGTGTAGCGAAGGCTCTCCTCCGTTGACACATTCAAACCAAACGGCCTCTGGTTTCCTTCCCTGCGTACCGCCAAAGCGGAAGCGTTAGCATTAGCCGTTTTTTTGCTTTTTTTGGGCTAAAGGTTGCAGGCTTGCCTTCCAGTGGCTTTGATATAACACCAACATGGCCGGGGGGAAAAAAGAATTGGAAAAAGGATCACCCCCTCCTAAAATGACTTGTAAACTCAATCAGGTTTAGTTAATCACCTTCTCAATGGCACTCAAAGCCATTTAACTTTCATCTGTGATCAGTTGTGGTCATTTTGATTAGTTCAGCATGAAAAGAGCTTTCCTTGGCAGTGCAACTGAGGCAAACAATCTACTATGGGTGGCAAGGCACTGTGATCTCTTGGATAAAGTTGTGGACAGGCACAAGTCAGGAGATGGATACAAAAACATTTCAAAAGCTTTATCAATGCCTACCCTGTTGAAAAAAACTGCATATGCTGGTTAAGTATGTTTTGAAGCATGGCTGCTGGTTTGAGCTGGTCCTTAGCTGGTTTAAACTGGTTATGTGCTGGTCCTTAGCTGGTCCTGAGCAGGAGCTAGTCACTTAGGACCAGGGTCAACAGGGTAAAAGCACAGTGAAGTATATTATTAAGATGTGAAATGTATTTGGTACAGCACAGACCCTCCATGGATCAGGACGTGGTTCCAAAGTGGATGAAAGATCCAGGAGGAAACTGGTAAGAGCCATTCCTCAAGAAAGGCCACATGCAGTCACGACTGAGCTTTGCCAAAACGCACCTTGAAGATTCTGAGTCAGATTATTTGCCTCCACACCAAATGATGATTTGCGAGAATCCAGATAACAGCATTCCTACAGTAAAGCATGGAAGTGGTAATATCCTGTTATGGGGGTGTTTCTCTGCAGCAGGGACTGGAGCACTTGTCAGGATAGAAGGAAAAATAGATGGGGCAAAATAATCAAATTCTTGAGGAAAATCTGCTGCCCTCTGCCAAAAAGTTGTCAATGGGAAGAAGGTTTACCTTCCAACATGACAATGACCCAAAGCACACAGTAAAACTGACCACACAGTGGTTGAAGGAGAAAACGGTTAGTGTCCTTATGTAGCGTCTTCGTAGGCTCATGCATGAGCGTTGGACTGTTTTTTGCTTAAAAAAAAAAAAAAAAAAACAAAAAAAAGACCCCTTTATCCTTTTGACATTTTGCTATAAATTAAGTTCTGGTCAAGAGTTCCGTTGTATAGTGGTTTTAAATTGCCAGAGGTTCCTTCACCGACAGAAGATTGAACCGCCACCACTATCAATCTTCTCAATCTGACTTCAACACTGTTTAAAGCGCTGTAATTACCTCGATGGGCCCTGCAGGCCAAGCAACTACCGCACACTACACACAAACTACAACACACACACAACACAACGTAAAGACATTTCTTATTTTTAGACTATATTATCAGTTTATATTTATCGGGTATATGGGCATGTGGTTTGTGTACATTCCCCTGTTTAATTGATGATTTTTTTTTTTTTTTTTTTTTTTTTTTACCACCTCGTTATTTGTATTATTAAAAGCCATAAAACCACTGATATTCACGTGTATGTATGGATCTTTGGTTTAATCTATTCCAAATGTTTGTTTCTTGGTATCAATATTATCTGCTTTTCATTCCTTGAACAATGACGTACAGTATGTGATTGTGAAACACATCATATGACTCGTACGATATTTTGGGTTAAAACTACGGATATGCCAGCCCGCCATAAAGCATCAAATGAGCCATAAACAAGAGACAAAGAAAGTTCTCCCGCTCAAAATCCATGTCTCTCATTGGCCAGTACACACAGAATAGAAATTCTCAAAAGCGATCAGCCCAAAATAACTTTGCTCAGAAAACTTCTTCTTCCTTTGAGACAACACCTTTCAAGACTCTCAAGATCTTCCTTTTGAGTTTTTATTTTCTGGCAGTTTTTACTTTCAAATAACGTTAGTCGCTGTGGACTTTTTCTTCAGAAGAACCAGAAGTAAAACTTCCAGCTGACTCCTCACAAACTCATCAAAAGAACTCCGTTATCTACCGCATCCGGACTCTTCTTCAGCGATCGAAACCAATGCAAGTAACCGCTTAAAATTATTCAGATGCGTGTTTAAATCTCAGTCCATTTTAAGGCGATTATTGGATTCTTTGATGGTTTTTCAGAGGTTGTGGTTAAGTGATGTGATATACTGCCATTCTTTTCTATTCTCTCTCTTTTCCTTACTTTGTTTCATTCTGTGTATATATGTTTTAGTTAGTTATATGTTAGATATAGTTTCATTTATTAAATCCCTTATATTCACAACGAATTGTCTCTGTTTACTGTTCACAGTTCGAAGTCAATGAATGTTTGAACCCTCGCTACATTTTGCTAAGAATTACTGCTAGCACTGTACAAAGAAGGACAGTTTATTGTTCCGTGGCCAGAAAAATAATCTTTCCTTGAATTGATAAATGTTTATATTGTCTGCTCGGTGGACGGACTGATCAAATAATTGTAATATTGATTCTACAGTTAATTTGAAGATATAATCTATATATTTATTATGAATCATAACCAGTTGTGATTCGTCATAAATATTCCCCTTTTTAGAGCTAATAAATAATAATAAACGTTACATGTTTTGGTGGAGATACGCGGGCGATATTCAAACTTGGTTTGTGAGCAAACAGTATCAATTTATTTGTGTTTGTATTTTATGCGCGCAGAGTGAGACGCAGCGCGAACTCACTCTTTTGGTTGGATGGTTAAAAGCCAACTCCAGTACTGTATTTTAACAGCCTCTATCTGTCTAACATTTAGTCACTGTGAAATATTAAAGTAAAGTGCAGTTTATAATATTAAAATTGTTCTCTAAAGATGAAGAAATCTCTTTGCAGTACATTTTTTAATATTATCAAAATCGCTGGTTGGAACAAAGAAAGCTTCCTGTGTTGCGATAAAGATAGATTTGAGCGATGCTCCTCTTATCATCTTTTAAAGGCCTTATTTTGATAGTATCGCTAGATTGAAGTCATTGCGTATTCCAATTTCATTCAACTACGATCGCACTCCCTTAGGTGTAACCATCAGAGTAGCTAGCTAATGCTTGCCTAATGCAGATTGGATCAGAACACGGCGAGCCTGTAGACTGATTGAAATGTAAATGGGAGTTTTTTAAATCCTTGATCAAGTGAAATTTGTATAACAACNTGTTGTTTTTTTGAAGCTTTACAGATGTGGTCACTATGAACTGTCATTGTATTGACAATAACTGCATAAAGATCTTCTCTCCTTTTATGTTATTTACATGTAAATATATTTATGCACATGTAAATAACATCATACAGATTTGAAAGTTGAGTCAATTTTGAGGTTGAGTGAATGATGACCAAATTTGCGGCTTTAGGTGAATTGTCCCTTTACAGACACTTTGCTGACATTGACATCACAGCTAACAAAAATGTGTTAGAAATATGTTAACATTCCCATTAAGTTATTAAAAAATTTTTATTTCTGAATGTTCTCTAAATGTTCAAATGGTCCAATTTGTTTTTAAAGTTTAAAAAAGATTTTATCTTGGCTATACAAATGTTAAGGGAACATTCTATTTTATCATTTTGCAAACATTATGGAAACATTACTTTTGAATGTTCTCTGAACATTTTTTCATTTTTATGTATTTCAAGGGTGTTGTGTGAATTGCAAGATGGTGCTATGACAGTTTCACTTACGGTGTTGTGGGTGTTGTCAGGGGGGGCGTTGCATCTAGACCGTCTCTAGGTGCTCACTGTATGGATTGCACAGGCTATTGTCGCCATCTACTACAGGTTGTGGATAGTTTTGCAAGCATTTATAGAATGTGGACTATAGACACGTTTTGAGCGTCTTTTAATGTTAAGGTATTTAGTTAAGACAATTGTGATAGGGTGTTGTCTGTATGGTTGCCAGGGTGTTGCCATGCAGTTTCTACAGTGTTGTGGGAGTTTTTATTATTACCCTTCTGTAATTTCAATGTATCGTTTTTCAATTATTCCTATTTTGACATTAATATATTATTTTGTAAAAGTATATGATGAGTAAACGAGAATTCATGATTTGTTGCTATGTAGTTTCTATGTTATTGTGGTGGTTGTCAGGGTGTTGCTATGCATTTTCTAGAGTGTCGTTATGGTCCCAGAATTTCATTTGGTGCGTTGCCGGAGGATCGGATGTCAATTGCAGCATCGGGGGATAGGTTATCATCCTCCATGGATGAAGATTCTGCGGGGCTGCCCCCCTCGGGTGTTGAATCGGGCTGTAGGTGAACACACCGCCCAGTTCCGAGCCCTCGCGGCTGGATGATTGGTTTCTCGGCGCGGGGCACTGCGCGCGGCTCACAACCGCGCCGTGTACCGGTGCCTTTTTTTCTCTGAGGTGCATGAGGAGCTGACGAAGTCGTGGATGGCCCCTTTTTCGGCCAGAAGCTGCTCATCTCCCTCCTCCGTCCTCACTACCCTCGATAGCGGGGCAACTAGGGGGTACGTAGATATTCCCCAGGTGGAGAGAGCAGTTGCGGAGCACCTGTGCCCGCAAAATGCCATCTGCGTTTCCCATCCAAAGCCTGTAAAAGCCTGTAAGCTGACGGCCGTTCTCGCGGCAAAAGCTTATGGTGCTGTGGGCCAGGCTGCCTCTGCCCTGCATGCCATGGCTATCTTGCAGGTCCTCCAAGCCAAGGCACTCAAACAAATGCACTAGGGTAGTACCGACCCGAGGTTGATGCAGGAGCTGCGCATGGCAACTGACTCGCCCTCTTTCAAATGGGTCCATCGTAATCAGGTCAAGAGACATGTGGCTGCTGTCAGGGAAAGACAAGGGGGGGCCTTGTCCAAGCATCTCGACCAAAGACATTCATTATCTCTGCCCCAGCAAGCCCTTCCTTCGAGACAACACTGAAGGAATCTGCGGGTTACAACCCATGCAAAGAGAGACACTCCGCCCCGCTGAGGCCAAGTCTCGCTCACAAGTCACAGAAACACAAGCTGAGATTTTGTGGTAAATCAGTGGCTCGTCAACACGCCCACCCGTACCGCCCCACTGACCTATGACCAGCACGACACTGCCACCCGTGTCAGCCTGCCCAACCAGAGTATGTAGATTCAAGTGCCCAAAGGCGCCATCCTCCACCTCGGTGACCTGGCGCTGTACCACCTTCCAAGTGAAGAGTACCAATCCGAGGTAGAAATGCCAGCCTTCTTCAGGGACCACAATCTCACCCTGGAACCTGAATTGGAACTGAGCATTGAGAAAGGGGGGTCCCAGACGATTGACATCACCCCAATAGACACAGCCCTCCAAGCACTGTCCCGGATGCCTGTCCAGAACACCTTCCCCGTCGCTCGATCCTGGACCTCTGCCGACACGGCACTTTGCCTTGCCACAGCAATCGGGTACACCCTAACACTCGGTCTTGCTTTTGTCCTGTTTAACAGAGTCAACGGGGTGCAAAGGTCCATGAACAGGTGCACAGCTGCCCTTCCTCGAACCTTCAAACAGAGCCACCGGAAGAGAGGGACCCAGGCGGAGACAATGCTGAACCTGACCAAGGTTAACACCCCCGCTGAGGATCCGAAGGCTGAGGAAAATTAGGATCCACCTGCCATCTGAGAATCCTGATCCACCTGCCATCTGACAATCCTGATCCACCTGCCATCTGTCAATCCTGATCCACCTGCTATCTAGCTATTATGATCCACCTGCTACCCGATCATCATGATCCACCTGCTGTCCGACCATCATGAAAACTGTTGTCTGACGAAGTGTACAGGTGAACTTCGTCAGCCAAAAGGGGGGCTGTAGCGTCTGCGTAGGATCATGCATGAGCGTTGGACTGTTTATGGCTTAAAAGACCCCTTTTAGCCTTTTGACATTTGCATATAAATTACAGTTCTGGTCAGAGACTTTACGTTGTATGGGGGTTTTAAATTGCCAGATGGTTCTTCGCCTTCAAGAAGATTCGAACCAGCCCCCACTATCATCCTTCTCAATCTGACTTCAAACACTGTTTAAAGAGCTGTAAATTACCTCGATGGGCCGGGCAGGCCAAGCAAACTAACGCACACACACACACAAACTAACACACACACACACATAAAGACATTTCTTTATTTTAGACTATAATTAATCAGTTATAATTGTATCTGGTATATGCATGTGTTGTGTGTATATTTCCCTATTATATTAGCTTTGTTACCACTCGTTATTTGTATTAGTTAAAGCCATAAAACACTGATATTCAGGTGTATGTATGTATCTTTGGTTTAATCTATTCCAAATGGTTGTTTCTTGGTATCAATGTTACCTGTTTTTCATTCCTCGGACAATGACGTACAGTATGTGATTGTGAAACGCATCATATGACTCGTACGATATTTTGGGTTAAAACTACGGATATTCCAGACCGGCCATAAAGCATGCAAATGAGCCATAAACAAAAGACAAAGAAAGTCTCCGCTCAAAATCCATGCCTCTCATTGGCCAGTACACACAGAATAGAAATTCTCAAAAGCGATCAGCCCAGAATAACTTTGCTCAGAAAACTTCTTCTTCGTTTGAGACAACACCTTTCAGGACTCTCAAGACCTTCCTCTTGAGTTTGTTTTTCGGCAGTTTTTACCTTCAAGTAACTTTTATTCGCTGTGGACTTTTTCTTCAGAAGAACCAGAAGTAAAAACTTCCAGCTGACTCCTCACAAACTCATCAAAAGAACTCCGTTATCTACCGCATCCGGACTCTTCTTCAGCGATCGAAAAACCAATGCAAGTAACCGCTTAAAATTATTCAGATGCGTGTTTAAGGTTCAGACCCTTTTAAGGTGATTATTGGATTCTCTGATGATTTTCAAAGGTTGTGGTTAAGCGATGTGAAATACTGCCAGTCTTTCCTATTCTCTCTCTTTTCCTTACTTTGTTTCATTCTGTGTGTATATGTTTTAGTTAGTTATATGTTAGATATAGTTTTCATTTATTAAATCTCTTATATTCACCACTGATTGTCTCTGTTTGCTGTTCACAATTCGAAGTCAATGAATGTTTGAACCCTTGCTACATTTCGCTAAGAATTACTGCTAGCACTGTACAAAGAAGGACAGTTTATTGTTCCGTGGCCAGAAAATAAATATTCCTTGAATTGATAAATGATTATATTGTCTGCTCGGTGGACGGACAGATCAAATAATTGTAATATTGATTCTGCTACAGTTAATTCGAAGATATAATCTAAATATTTATTATGAATCATAACCAGTTATAATTCGTCATAAATATTCCCCTTTTTAGAGCTAATAAATAATAATAAACGTTACACCTTACATGGCCTAGTCAGAGCCCAGACTTAAACCCCCATTGAAAATCTGTGGAATGACTTGAAGACTGCAGTCCACAAACGGTCACCATCAAATCTAACTGAACTTGAGCAGTTCTGGAAAAAAAGTTTGTCTAGAAGTCTAGTTTTCTATACTCACTGTATAAATAAGTGAGTTCCAATTAACAGGAGATATTACGAATCTGCCTAGGAAAGGACGTGTGTCTATATTGTCTTAAAGCAAGACAAGAAGGATAGTTTGAGTGGCCAAAGACTCTCAAAGGATCACACCTAGAGAATTGCAGAATAGAGTCTCACTGTCCCTGCTAGAAATCTTATAATGGGCCATGTTAGGATCTTCCAACAGGGAAATGATCCAAAAACAGGCATAAAAATCTAAACAAAAATGGGTCACTGAGCACAAAATTAAGGTCCTGCCATGGCCATTCCAGTCCCCTGACCAGAACCCTAGAGAAAATGAGTGTGGTCAACTGAAGAGGAGAAGCAACAACATGGAGTTGGGAATCTGAAGGGCCTAGAGTGATTCTGTATGAAGGAATGGTCTCTGATCTCTTGTCAAGGTGTTCTCCAAACTCATCAGGCATTATAGGTGAATATTCAGAGCTGTTATCTTGGCAAATCTAATTATTAAGTCAGGCAAGGACTTGTGACTGAAATAAATACTTTTGACTCATGTGACCATTGATATTGTGTGCTATTTTGTTTCCCTGCATCCACATACCAGAAGAACAGATTCAATGGCATTAACAGTGAACCCAGCACTGTGTATTGGGAAATTAAAAAGGGCAATAGGAACATCTGTGGCCAGTTCCGTTTAATTCTCTTTATCTGTTTGGCACTGTAAGAGCCTCCCCAGTCGCCTCTGTGTCATTTGGCATTCCATCTCACGACTGATCTTCTCAGGTTTGAAAGGACAGGACAGGACAAATCCCAGATATAGGCCATCTGGTCCAGATGCACAGCTTCTGCATATCAGCCACTCACAGGAGGGATGAGAAATCCCCTTCCTGGCAAAGGCTTTCTTTGTGAAGCCTGCTGAATTATCTGAGCTGTGCACACATAAGCTTTGGTGCCAGTCAAATATTGAGCAGCTTCCAGCCAACTTTAAATTATATTGAGTCTATGTCTTTCCTCCCAACAAAACTGGGGAGATGGAGATGTAGGACCAGTGAATGCCTGCTTATTTTTACTTTGGTACTGTATTTGAGATCATAAAATGTCTTATTAAAATTCCTAGGTCCTAGAAAAGTTTTAACTAATCGTATGTTAAAATGTAAGTTAATTTTTAATATTTAAACCATTTAACTGGGAAAGTTAAAGATTTATGTATTTTTTTTATTTTCACACCAGTATAAGCACAGCAGACCAGACAGAAACACTGGCTCAAGAAATGCTGTGAATTTAGGGTTGGGGCAGTTTGTTTAACCAATGACAGATGGGGGAGTGTTTGGGAAACATGTTAGAAAACAATTGTTCTTGCAATTTAATTTGTTGACATTAACAGCACAGTAGAGAGCTGCAGTGATTATGTATTTTTGTAGGCCAAGCTGAAAGTGAGCATCACCCTGGTTCCTTCTATAAGAACCCCAAAAGGATTGCTCCATTGACTTTTGGATTATTGCGGAAAACAAGATCTTTTGACCAACAAGTTTATGATTCCTACACGTTTTATTCAATATGATAATCTTCACAAATTAACACAACTTTCATGAGTTTTGAAGCATAAACATAATCGGCAGAAGTAAAAAACTAAGTGTAGGGTGTAAATAAAGACCACAAAGACTAATCATCCATAGAAATTTGGGCAGATTATTTGTTGGGAGCTCTGCATATTGCTGGATTACCACTCCTGCAGATGGACCCCAGATGGGTGATGGGATGGGGTGTGGCAGGAAGGAGGAACACAGTCTCATACAGTCATTTCCTGTAGGAATCATCCGAGGTGGACAAGGGTTGACACCTGACCCTCATATCATCTGCTGCCTTTTTCTTACATACACAAAGAGGGATTATGAGGAGCATCTCCTTCACGGCAGCAGAATCTGATCTAAACGTGTGCTCTCACTTTGATGATGACACTATTGATATAAAGATAGATAGAGAGTCTCATCTTTTAGTTTTATGTAGGCTGTAAATAAAGTACACAATGGTCACATGACTTCAAAGCACCACCATTAAGCTTCTGACAGCTCTTTCAGTATTTATTAAAAAAAAGCTGTTTTTTTTTTATTTGTTCAACATGATGATGTTTAATGTCCCGGACAACCTCTGTAGTCCCATTTAGCTACTTCAAGTCAAGTGAAGTCAAGTCTGCTTTATTGTCAATTCTTCCACATGTACAGCACATACACACAGAGAATTGAAATTGCGTTACTCTCAGACCCTTGGTGCATACAGATAACATAAATACAGATAGGTACAGATTAAATACAAAATACAAAATACAACTATACAAATAAGGTAAAATGTAAAAAAATATATATATATAAAGCACAAGGCATATGGCAGATAGAGCACAAGGCATATGGCAGATAGATATACTTGTTAACAACTTGTTAGCAACCAACAAGTTGGTTACTCATACTTGTTTTGGGTTTTTTGGGGGGGGGTGTTTTGGGGTGTTAGCAACCAACAATTAAAAGCAAGAAAAGTAAAAGCTTTTAAAAATCAGAAGGGGTTTTACCTATGCATTTTATGTAATTTGAAAAAATATCTTGAGTTTATGAGAACCACAGACCTTATTTCAGGTATTTAACCAAAAAAGCAAATTCAAAAAGCATAATGACTTAAGGATGATGAAATCAGATGTGCTAAAATGCTAATTACGTTCCATGTTTGGGCCTATAAAAATGTTTACTGAATAGATATTGACTGTTCATTTGATGTCCTTGACATGACCTTTTAAAAAGGGGAAAACATTTCAAGAGCTTGAAATGGAATTCAGTTAAAGTGTTTCTTACTTGTTAGACTACAGTCACTCAAATGTCAGTTTCCCATGAATGTGCTTTCCACATGCTTGAGGTCACACTACACAAGCAATGGCTCAGGGGTGGTGGGTGCCTGGATGACTGGCGTTAAATTAGCCATCTCAGCGCACTGCTGTCGCATGAGTGGGGTCATGCAGCGTGGCAGCGAACATGACTCCCGCTGATCTCATTACAGTGGCAGTGCTGAGACCTCACTGGCCAGGCCCGGTAATGATCACACCCTGTCAGGCCTGATCAACATCTCACCCTCACTCTCCCATCGGTGGGGTCACAAGCGCACAGTGCACACATACACAGTAACATGCTCACATACATTCCACTCTCATCAGTCACAAAAACCACATTATGCATTATACTTCTCACTGTATTAGACATGTTTTTACTGTGAAACCTAAAGATTATTCACTGTATATATATATATATATATAGAGCTAGCCTGGTGAATCTAGAGACCGTTCTTTCTGTACAAAACATTTAAAAATATCACCAACCCCAAATTTTGAACATGATATATATATATTATATATATATAATATATATATACAGTATATATTATATATATATATATATACGTATATATTATTATATGCATTTAATATATTATTGTTTAATATATTTAAATCAACTTCTAAATAAATTCTGACACTGTTTGTATTATAATGATTACATTTAAACATATTTTTGTGAGATGTTTTTAGAAATGTAATTGGCAAACCAGAAAGAAAAACATAAAGATTATTTTTTCCTTTTGCTCCAGGAACCTGCTGCTAATGAAACGTTCATTTGGGTGAACGTCTTGCAAAATGTTTAGCCATTGTAAAATGTAGCCAGAGGCTTAGTTAATCACAGACCACAAAGACTAATCATCCATAGAAATTTGGGCAGATTATTTGTTGGGAACTCTGCATATTGCTGGATTACCACTCCTTCAGATGGACCCCAGATGGGTGATGGGATGGGGTGTGGCAGGCAGGAGGAACACAGTTTCACACAGTCATTTCCTGTAGGAATCATCCGAGGTGGACAAGGGTTGACACCTGACCCTCATATCATCTGCTGCCTTTTTCTTACATACACAAAGAGTGATTATGAGGAGCATCTCCTTCACAGCAGCAGAATCTGATCTAAACGTGTGCTCTCACTTTGATGATGACACTATTGATATAAAGATAGATAGAGAGTCTCATCTTTTAGTTTTATGAGAATACTTTCTATTCTCTTTCCTTACATAGGGGTTGTCAAGTGCTTTTAAATAAAAAAAGAAATAATCCATTTGAACTGCATATTTGATTTAAAGTTTTATAAAGTAATATTGAAGTCATGAAGTCACGAAGTCATATTGAAGTCACAATCAGGGTTATTATCGTTAACTAAAATTAAAACCATAAAACATTTTCCTTACTTAAAATAAAATAAACATTAACTGAAATAAAATATAAAAACTTAAACTTATTTTATTTCATCTAGCTGCCAAAGCAATATTTCTCTTTTTTTCATTTAATTTAAGTTGAAGTACTAAAATAACAAAAAATAAGTCAACTATCCCTAGAGATGGCCACTATGCTTTCCCGGGCCGCCACGAGTGTCGGGCTCGAGTGGAACCTTCCACCGTGTCCCGAACCCTCGTGGCTGGACGACTGGTTTCTTGGAGCGGCCCGTGCTGGTTCTCAGCTCTCTGCCCCAGTACCTTTCTTTCCGGAGGTGTCCCAACTGTGTCCCAGGACAGCTACCTCTTGGTGGGGTAATCCGCATCTCCCCTCCCGAGCGTGTAAGTTCTCATTCTCTCTGGCGGGCAAGGCTTACACAGCTTGTGGAGAACCCGCTTCCACCCCACATGTCATGGCGCTCCTGCAGGTCTAACTGGCCAAAGTGCTCAAGGAACTGCACGAGGGTAGTTCTGACCCAGTGGTTATGCAGGAATTGCGTGCAGAGACGAACCTCGCCCTATGGGTGACGAAAGTCACTGCATGCTCCCTGGGTCGGGTGATGTCCACCTTAGTGGCCCACCTGTGGCTGAACCTGGCAGATATGCGTGAGCCCAACAAAGTTCGGTTTCTCAACGCCACTGTCTGTCAGGCCGGCCTCTTCGCGACGCTGTTGACACTTTGCCAGCAGTTTTTTCAGCGGCACAGAAGCAGACCCAGGCGATTAAGCACATCCGGCCCCGACGACCAGCTGCTGCCTCCACCCATTCGTCGGCTGCAGCGCCTTCATCTGCTCATCGCGGAGGGCGTCCCCCGGCTGCCACCTCCGCCCCGGCTCAGCCTAAGCAGCAGCCTCCACCTAGGCGGCAGGCGGCTGGTCGCTAGGGGAAAGCCCAGCCCGTCCAGGCCCCCTCTGTGTGGCGCAGCGATGCCCCTGTCTTACTGGCAGTGATCGACATCCTACTGGCGAAGGACACGATCGAGCTGGTCCCTCCAGCCGATATGAAGGCAGGATTTTAGAGCCCCTACTTCATTGTGCCCAAGAAAGGTGGTTGGTTACGGCCAATCTTGGACCTGCGAACCTTGAACCAGGCCCTGCACAAGCTCCCGTTCAAGATGTTAACACAAAAACGCATTTTCGAGTGCATCCGTCCCCAAGACTGGTTTGCAGCGATCAACCTGAAGGACATGTTACTTTCATGTCTCGATTCTTCCTCGACACAGACCGTTTCTACGGTTTACATTCGAGGGTCGGGCTTATCAGTACAAGGTCCTACCTTTTGGGCTGTCCCAGGCAGCCATTGTTCCCCTCAGAGGACGTGGCGTTTGCATTCTCAAATATCCCGACGACTGGCTGATATTGGCACAGTCTCGGGACCAGTTGTGCGAACACAGGGACACGGTGCTTCGTCACCTCAGCCTGTTGGGACTTCGGGTCAACTGGGAAAAGAGCAAACTCTCCCCTGTGCAGAGGATCTCTTTTCTCGGTATGGAGTTGGACTCACAGAGAGCGTATCCAGTCAGTGTTGAACTGCTTGAATACATTCGAGAGCAGGATGGCGGTCCCACTGAAACATTTTCAGAGGCTCCTGGGGCATATGGCATCCGCAGCCGCAGTAACGCCGCTCGGGTTGCTTCATATGAGGCAGCTTCAGCATACTGCGACCGTTGCGTACATCAACCACCAGGGTGGTCTACGCTCCCGCCGCATGTTGCAACTCGCCCGCCATCTCCTCCTCTGGAGTCAGAAACATCTGAGGTTGCTTCGGGGCATTCAAATCCCTGGCGTGCTCAATCGTGTAGCCGACGAGCTCTCACAACAGCCTGCGCTTCCGGGAGAGTGGCGACTCCATCCCCAGATGGTCCAGCTGATTTGGGGACATTTCGGAGCCGCACATATAGACCTGTTTGCCTCTCCGGACTCGACCCATTGCCAGCTGTTTTATTCCCTGACCGAGGGCACCCTTGGCACGGATGCGCTGGCGCACAGCTGGCCCCAGGGCCTTCACAAATATGCGTTTCCCCCAATGAGCCTTCTCGCACAGACACTGTGCAAAGTTAGGGAGGACGAGGAGCAGGTCCTGGTAGTTTCGCCATACTGGCCCAACCAGACTTGGTTCTCGGAACTTCTGCTCCTCGCAACAGCCCCTCCTTGGCCCATTCCTCTGAGGAAGGATCTGCTTTTTCAGAGACGGGGCACCCTCAGGCACGGGTCCAGACCTCTGGAAACGTCATGTCTAGTATCCCTGGACGGGACACAGAAGTTCTAGGTGACCTACACCAAACAGTGGTAGACACCATTACTTCCGCTAGAGCCCCCTCTACGAGCCCCCTCTTCTTTCCACTGGGAAGACCCCCGAAGATGTCCGGTCAGAGTCGTGCTTTCCTTCCAGCAAGAGAGGTTGGAGCAAAGGCTGTCTCCCTCCACCCTGAAAGTATATGTTGCCGCAATTGCCGCACATCACGATGCAGTTGATGGTAAGTCTCTTGGTAAGCACGACCTGGTCGTCAGGTTCCTTAGAGGGGTGAGAAGGTTAAATCCTCCCCGGCCATCCTCTGTACCCTCTTGGGACCTGTCTCTGGTGCTCACGGCACTGCAGAGGACCACCCTTTGAACATTTACAGTCAGCTGAGTTGAAAATTTTGTCACTAAAGACAGTTCTCCTGACTGCATTGGCTTCCATCAAGAGGGTAGGGGACCTGCAGGCATTTTCGGTCGATGAATCGGGCCGGCCAACTCTCATGTTGTCCTGAGACCCTGGCCTGGATATATGCCCAAGGTTCCTACCATTCCCTTCAGGGACCAGGTAGTGAGCCTGCAAGCACTGCCAACGGAGGAGGCAGACCCAGCCCTAGCTTTTCTCTGTCCCGTCCGCGCTCTGCGGCTGTATGTGGACAAAACACAAAGCTTCAGGACCTCAGACCAGCTCTTTGTCTGTTACGGAGGCCAGCAGAAGGGAAAGGCTGTCTCCAAACAGAGGTTAGCCCACTGGATAGTGGATGCTATTGTCTTGGCTTACCAATCCCAAGACGTGCCTTGCCCGTTCAGGTTGCAAGCACACTCAACTAGAAGTGTTGCTTCCTCCTGGGCGCTGGCTCAGGCGCCTCGCTGACAGATATTTGTAGAGCTGCGGGCTGGGCGACACCTAACACGTTCGTTAGATTCTTTAGCCTTCATGTAGACATGTAGCCTTCAGGTAGATATCATCTTCCCGTGTACTCGCCCCCAGTGGCCAGTAGCGCAAAGGACCCGTTCTAGTGTCGGCTTGCAACGCCACTCCCGCCCATTGGGCCGGATACGTGCGTCTATTGCTCTAGTAGGGTTCCCCAGAAATGGCTAACCCTGTGAGTTCCTCCGTCACCCCCCAGCAGTCAGACGTGGCGGAGAGTCTGATGCCAGGCCTACACTCGTATGCCTTGTGGAACCTGTGTTAGGCTGGGTGTCCCATAAACAAAAATGTTTTTATTTTTTTTCCCCTGCAGCGATCCCATATGTGTATTCTTCCACGGTAAGGCTACCCAGGCTGGCTAGCCCTTGTCTTTCCCTCTCTGTCGTCTCTGCTGGTGTTCTTTCCCCCCTAGAACTAGGCTGGAACCTCCCCAGAGACTTCCATATGTTGTATTACCCTAATTGGCTAGTCCATATGTGTAACCGCCACATTTTACTTCCTACGGACAGGATGTGGCCTCCGCAGCATCCCCTTCTCTTTTAGGGCACGCTTTCCCAGCTTTATCCAAATAGTCACACTAAGTGGGTCTTGCGGAACAGCAGTGACTGACCTTCTCTGCTTAGAGCCCTGACTCCCGCTTCGCTTCCGGTCTAGGAGTCTCAAGCAGAGCGCTGGAAGAGCCAGTGACAGTGGCGTGTTGGTAGATATCCCCAATTCGTCGGTCAGTTCCGACATACGTCGAACGTGATCGACTGAAAGGGAAGGTCTCGGTTACGTATGTAACCCTCGTTCCCTGAAGGAGGGAACGGGGACATATGTCCCGTCGCCACAGTCGTTGTACCTCCGCTGTATGGCCGAGTCACAATGGCCGAGCAAATATGCGACACACAGGCTGCTCATTAAATATTCGCGCTGCAGCGCAGAACAGCTGTGGCAATTATCGCATGCCAATGTGCATTGGTTGGCTTTTCTTACACTCGAAGTAGATTGGTCTCCCAAAGCGATCCCCAATTCATCGGTCAGTTCCGACATACGTCTCCGTTCCCTCCTTCAGGGAATGAGGGTTACATACGTAACCGGGAGGTTTTCATTGTTTTGTTTTAGAATATAATTAAGCAATAATGAGTCATTTCTGTCCTGTCCATTATTTTGTCTATGTAATATTTTGTGGTAACCATGCTAACACACTTAACATAATGCTGGATATACTGAGAGGTTCTGATGGTGATAAAGGGTAAATGAGATTTTAATTGTATTATGGCATTATATGTTGACAGTTATACAGATTCATAATCTCAGGGAAGGACCACAAGACCTTGAGCACAATTCTGCATCCATCCCAACAGATCTATAGCATTTCTCCCATTATTCTGTCAGACGGCAATGCGTGGTGAATGTTTTATATGTAGGTCAGTCAGCGGTGCATATCGCTGGCTCTGGTCATTGTTCTACATCCACATAAGACAGGCAGTGGAGTGAACAGGCCACATTTTTTTGAAGGCCTTATCCCCCCGCATGTGGATCCTGTTTCCTGCTGCTAATGACTTTGACATTATTGGGCCGGACAGTGGAGTGTCTGGCCATGTTACTCTCAGCACTATTGCATATTCATAATCGACTAAATATAGTCAGCCAAAGTGAAGACTAGCGGGCACAAAGGCTAGGGATGGACACTGCGGTTGGCCACTGAACAATGGCGAAATGGCACCGGACCCCTGACTGGCAATGGGCTGATTGGTAACAGACCAAATCTCAACATGCAGGGAAATCACAAGGATTCAACTTGAGGAGCTCTTTTCTTAGAGTCCCTCAGGGCTAAATGAATGAATTGAAAAGACACAAAAATGGCCCCACAGATTTTACAGGTTTATATACATACATTAACTGACAGTGACAGGGTAGTTGTTCAGTAACATCAGATGTGCTTTCATTTGACAATACAGCACAAACTTTTGTACCATTCTGTTGTAGATTTTTATATATGTCTGCAAGCTATAATTTTCCCCCTTTATTTTGACAGTAGTTTGGCATCAAGTCTCAGTAACCAATAATAGAGGCTGGTAGCCTGATTAACTCTATATTTGTTGTTATGTGTGTGGAGGTTGCCATAGCAATTTAATAAAAATGCATATACATAATAACGTGTTGTTCTATTTCTTTTAATCACAATGCTTTCTCCCAAAATAGTTAATGGTTAACAACTAAATAAAAGGTGCACTCAGTCTGATATATTTTTGGGGGGGGGTGGGCTTGCTTAGACAGACAGCCAGACGCTATCTGATTGATAGATAGATGATAGATAGATAGATAGATAGATAGATAGATAGATAGATAGATAGATAGATGATAGACTGATATTTCTACACTCTAAAAAATGCTGGGTTGTTTCAACCCAATGTTGGATCAAATATGGACTAACCCAACTTTTGTTTAAAAATGTAATGTAAAAATGTAACCCAACAGTTGTTATCCATATTTTACTCGCAAACATGGGGTGAAACACCCATAGCATTTTAGAGTGTAGATATATCTAGTCTTTGTCTCTGCCGTACCTTATGTGTATACCTTATGATACTTCTATGAAGTTTTTCTGTAAAGTGCTGTTCATTTCTTTATGTGTAAAACTTTAATTAGCGAAAATGACTGAGTGCACCAGGCTGCAAGGTCATGTGCAGATTTACATCATAAATATTCATATATATTTAAATGAAAGTGTGCACATGCGCCACTGAATAAAATGGAAAAGTCATGAGGTGGCTTTAAAATTACTGGTGTTCTCAAGTAACTGTTTAGTATATATCAGTTACACTTTTATTGTTCACACTTTATTCATAATATTTAATCATATTACATATGTTTTTCAGGCTATACAATAACAGGTGTTTAGAGGTTTTATTCAGCTGTTAGTTACAACTTATTTGTTCCAAATTGTCAAACCCAACCCAATTGTCCATTTTTTTAAGAGCCTAATTTTTTTGTCAGTTACCTTACAATACCCTAATGGAAGTTACTTGCATCAAATAAATAATACAGGTATACGATTTTTCGTTCTGTTTTCCCTACATAACATGAATCACAATGTCCCACAAGGATGGAATACCAGTAATTTTTGACCTTGTGGGGACATTTCTTTGTCCCCATGGCGAACCCACTAACATCATACAGAATTATCTTTTTTTTGAAAATCTAAAAAAGCAAAAAGTCTTGTGTGATGAGTAGTTTTAGGTGTAGGGTTAGGGTAAGGGGATAGAAAAATGTTCTCGGTTACGTATGTAACACTCGTTCCCTGAAGGAGGGAACGGAGACGTCACGTCGGAGGACCGACGAATTGGGATCTCGCTTAGAGAGACCAATCCAATTCGAGTGTAAACTAAATGAGCCATGCACATTGGCATGCGATTATTGCATCCAGCTGCCTGATCACAGCATGAGTATAAGTAGGCAGCATATGCAGCGCATATTCAGCTTTTCGCTGAGGATCCCACCGATACCCGGCTGCTCAGCGTGGACAGGAGCTGTGGCGAGGGACCTGACGTCGCCGATCCCTCCTTCAGGAACGAGGGTTCATCCGTAACCGATGACGTTCCCTTTCAGTCGGTCACTCTCGACCTCACGTCGGAGGACCGACGAATTGGGATCCCACCAAAAGGCCACAGCTACCGCCCCTTACAGTGTCCTGTGGAAGCCACCTGCGCACCTACTTTTTGGCGTAGGCCAGGGCTTACACAAGAGGACCAGCTACTGCTACTATGGCACTACCCATTGAGTAAGACTGGATAACACTGGGAACGTACCCGTTCTACTTGGAACAGGAACGTTTACGGAAGCTCGAACCTTCCCGAAGGGGGTTTCGGAGCAATACACATATGGACATCCCTTAGGTGCATATGGAAGAATGGAGGTGATTGAACCCTCTTGGAATGGCAGAAGTCTGCCGGGGAAACACGGCTCAAGGCTATACCGTGGACTTTACACATATGGGATCCACTTAGGTCTTGCATATGGAACCCAGCCTTCCAACGGTTCTCGAGGATTCAGCGAGTGAGGGCCTGGCGCCGGACGTTCCGCCACGTCTGTCTGCCGAGGGGACGGAGGAGCTCAACAGGGTCTACTATATGGACTCTCTGGAGTGGTTTTTGCAAGCCGACCCGAAGCCGGGGCCTCTCAGTGCTTCTACCTGTTTGAGGTGAGAACACAGGAGGATACTGGCTCCACACGAAGGCTATAGAATCTAGCGAATGTGTTAGGGGTCGCCCAGCCCGCAGCCCTACAGATATCTGTCAGCGAGGCGCCACGAGCCAGCGCCCAGGAGGATGCAACACCTTTGAGTGAGCTCGCAACCTGAGCGGGCAGGGCACACCCTGTGCCTGATAAGCCAGGTTGATGGCATCCACAATCCAGTGGGCCAACCTCTGCTTGGAGACAGCATTCCCTTTCTGCTGTCCTCCAAAGCAAACAAAGAGCTGGTCTGAGGTCCTAAAGCTTTGCGTCCGGTCTACGTAGCACATTAAGGCTTGGACAGGACAGAGCAAAACTAGGGCTGGGTCTGCCTCCTCCGAGGGCAGCGCTTGGAGGTTCACCACCTGATCCCTGAAGGGAGTAGCGGGAACCTTGGGCACATAGCCGGGCCGGGGCCTCAGGGTTACCTGGGAATCAGCCGGCCCGAACTCTAGGCACGAATCGTTGACCGAAAATACATGCAGGTCCCCTACCCTCTTGATGGAGGCCAATGCTAGCAGGAGCAAAGTCTCCATTGAAGGAACTTCTGCTCAACCGCCTGCAAAAAGGCTCAATGGGCCCTGCTGTAGTGCCGTGAGCACCAGAGTCCGGTCCCACGAGGGAATAGAGGGGGGCCGTGGAGGATTTAACCTTCTCGCCCCCTTAAGGAACCTGACGACCAGGTCATGCTTCCCCAGCAACCTCCTTCTACGGGGTCGTGGTTAGCAGCGATTGCAGCAACATAAATTTTAAGGGTGGAGGGAGACAGCCTTCACTCCAACCCTTGCTGCAAAAAGGACAGCACAACTCCGATCGGGCATCTCCGGGGGTCTTCTCGGCGAGAATAACACCACTCAATGAACAGGTTCCACTTCAAGCGTAGGCTCTCGTTGAAGTGATGGTGTCAACTACCTCCTGGGGTAGGCCACCTAGAACCTCCGCATCCCATCCAGGGACCAGACATGAAGTTTCCAGAGGTCTGGACGCGGGTGCCAAGGGGTGCCCCGTCTCTGAGTCAGTAAATCCTTCCTCAGAGGAATCGGCCAAGGAGGGGCTGTCGCGAGGAGCATTAGTTCCGGGAACCAGGTCCGGGTAGGCCAATAGGTTGCCACCAGCAGGACCTGCTCCTCGTCCTCCCTGACCTTGAACAGCAAATGGGCCAGAAGGCTCACTGGGGGAAATGCACACTTGCGAAGGCCCCGCGGCCAGCTGAGTGCCAGTGCATCAGAGCCGAGTGTTCCCTCGGTCAGGGAGTAAAACAAATGGCAGTGAGAGGTTTCTGGAGAGGCAAACAGCTCTACCTGAGCGGCTCTGAAACGTCTCCAAACCAGCTGTACCGTCTAGGGATGGAGTCGCCATTCTCCCAAGTGTGCAGCTCGGGACAGCTTGTCGGCTGCCTGGTTGAGCAGCCCAGGCATGTGAACAGCACGAAGCGACCTCAATTGCTTCTGACTCCAGAGGAGGAGGTGACAGGCGAGTTGCGACATGCGACTGGAGCACAGACCACCTTGTCGGTTGATATACACAACGGTCGCAGTGTTGTCCGCACGGACTAGTACATGCTTGCCTCGTAAACGCCCTTTGAGACGGCCCCGGGCACATCAACATCTTTAATGGTAACCGGTGAAGGGCCGCGGTTTCAAGACACCAGTCCAAGATTGGTATGATTTGGCATCATCGGAACTACAGGCGTATCCGCAGTGGGGCAGCGCGGAAGAACGTTGGGACCCGGCCCGGGCGTCTCGTAGCCGGTCCGAGGTGGGGTCTGGTGTGTGTAACACTGACCTGCGTTTGAGCAGAGGGTGCGTGGGTAGTCCGTTGGTTCGTCCTCCCGATCCGCCCACTGCTGCTCACTGGCGAGAGAGGGGGGTGAGTGTGATACGTACTAGATCGTCCTCAACCCCCCGTCCCCTCTGGGGACCCAGAAATAGAGGAATTGCTCTTTGTCGAGAATTTGGGTACCACCGACCGAGAGGTCAATGGTGGTAAAAGATGAAAAGAATCTCCGCCCGGCCCTCCTCCGGGGGAGGGAGTGGTGTGCTTACATCTCCTGAAGAGCACGTCCCTCCACCTCTGGGTCGCCCGTCCCCGGGCCTCTTGCTCTCTCGCTTGCTTCCAGGTTTGGCGGGGGCCTAGACGGGCGGGGCGGCTGCCCTGCGACCGGCTCCACGGCACAGCTTTGCTGGAGGCCGCAGGAGCTCTGCTCTTGTTTTGGCGGTGGCAGGGGGGCCGTCCTCGGCGACGGCAGCAGCTGCACGCTGCTGGATGTACCTGATGGCCTCAGTCTGCTTTGGTCAGCGGAGAACCGCTGGGCAAGTTCTCCACCGTGTCGCCGACAGGCCGGCCTGGGACACGGGGGCGTTCAAGGATCGTGTCTTGTCCGTCTCGCGCATGTCAGCCAGTTACAGCCAGAATTGGCGCTCCTGGATCACCATAGTGGACATTGAACGACCCAGAGACCGCGCCGTAACTTTCATCGCTCGTGGCGCGAGGTCCGCCGCGTTGCGGAGTTCTCTGCGAACTTCCGGGTCGTGACCACCCTCGTGCAAGTCCCTCAGTGCCTTGGCCTGGTGCACTTGCAATCACGCCGTAGCGTGTAAGGCGGAGGCAGCTTCTCCACAGTTCGTGTAGGCATCGCTGGCCAGTCGAGTACCTACAGACCCGGGAGGGGAGGCACGGTTCTCCCTGCCGGTTGGAGACAGTATTAGGACACAACTGCATAGCAACCGACCGCTCCACCGGGGGGACCCTTGTAACCCCCTAGCTGCAACACCATCGAGGGTGGTGAGGGAGGAAGATCCAGCAAATCAGTTTCTCAAAAAAAAGGCAGTAAAAAGGTGCCGTGCACGACCTGTTGAGCTCCTCATGCACCTTCGGGAAGAAAGGCACCGAGGCGGGGTTCTGAGAACCAGCGCGGACCACCCCGATTGGTTCAATCGTGCAACCTTGAGGGCTCGGGACACGGTGAAAGTCTTCACTCGAGCCCTACCCCTACGGCGGCCCGGGAAAGCATAGCCATTATTTCTGGATCCGATCCAGGCATTGCTACGGTCCCGGAGGAGAGCAGCACAGCCGAATCTTCCTCTCCAGAAAGCTTTGGCTCACCCTCCGATGCTGCAGTCGACATCTGTTCGTCGGGGGGAGCCTCGGAAGAAACAGGTGGTACCCCCGGGAGGGTCCAGCCTGCTCTTTTTGAGAGCTCCGCTGGTTTCGAAGTGCCGGCTGCTTGGGCATCCCAGAGGTGAATTCCTCACCGTGACCGAAGACCATTCCACCCCACCCCAGAAAAGGACGCCCTCCACGCCACCGAGGGAACCCCGATCCTAGGCGGTGGACACGGGCCCCCCCACTCCGCCCCCTTTGCAGGTAACGGCGTCGGTCCCAACTCTGAGATGGTCATACCCCGCATGAGCATGAGCCATCCCGAAAGCCACTTCAGGTGCTTCAGCCCAGCACGAGAGGCAGCGATCGTGACATCAACCCGCGCCAGGTAACGACCCGGGCTCCAAATGCCGGGTGATACGTTGTCTAATAGGTACGTCGTGGCCTAATGGTTAGAGAGTTGGCTCGTAACCCAGGTTGCGGGTTCGAGTCTCGGTACAAGTAGGGATTGTAGGTGTGGGGAGTGAATGACTGGCGCTCTCTTCCACCTTCAATAACCACGACTGAGGTGCCCTTGAGCAAGGCACCGATCCCCCAACTGCTCCCTGGGCGCCGCAGAATAAATGGCTGCCCACTGCTCCGGTGTGTGTTCACGGTGTGTGTGTTCAGTGCTGTGTGTGTGCATTTTGGATGGGTTAAATGCAGAGCACTAGTATGGGTCACCATACTTGGCCACATGTCACGTCCCGTATAGCAAGACCACATCGTCTTTATAAAGACGTCACCTCAAGTTTTGCCAAGCACATCGTCTTTAAAAAGACGCACCCGAAATTGCTCTTTGAGGGGAAAAAGCTCTTTTAGCGTGCTGAGGCTCACATGGGGGGTGGGGGGGGTGGGGGGTGGGGATATGATCATTGGCAACCCAAACAGGGGTAGTGCAGCCTGATGTGTGCAACCCACTCGACACGGGAAACCACCACCGCTGAAGCACCGTCCGCCAACACGAAGAGCTCTCCAAGAGCGTGCTGAACTCGTTCAGTCTTCTTCTCTCCGTAGAGTAGTCAGGAGCAGAACGATGTGATCGCTCGGCTCCGAAGCGAAAAGCTGAATATGCGCTGCATCTGCTACCTACTTATATTCACGCTGTGATCAGCAGCAGCTGGATGCAATAATCGCATGCCAATGTGCATTGGCTCGTTTAGTTTACACTCGAAGTAGATTGGTCCCTCTAAGCGAGATCCCAATTCGTCGGTCCTCCGACATGACGTCGAGAGTGACCGACTGAAAGGGAACATTATGTCTATGGAATATCCCCATAAAACATGGAAACCCAACGTGTGTGTGTGTGCACATGTTATGTGTGTGTTAAACAAAAATGCTACGATCAGGATAGTCTCCTCATCATATGTGACAGGGAAAAAGAAGCATCATTTTGTCTCTATAAGTGATGTTGAATCTTGAAATCTTATAAAAACCTTGAAATGAAATCTTATGAAGGCACCATGGTGTGAAAATTGCTGTAGCATATTATATTAGCCTGTACACGTTTCACGACTCATTTCCCCCATCTGCAATCAACACATGATGTTTAAATGAGGCTTAAAGCACAGTGTTAAACACCAAGTTAAAGAAAAATTATAAAATAAACACTGCATTTTTTACTCACAGGAGCAGAAGGCCACAGATACTCATGACATCCAGGCAAATGAGGATTAAAAAGTGTCAATCAGGTAAATTAAATATGTATATACACCCATGCACTTTGTTGGATTTGTTTTGTGCTATTTAATAACATACAATGTTTATTTTATTTATTTTATCTATTTTCATATAGTTCATGCCCTTTTCCATTTTCCTTACTTCTATAAGATTATTGCAAACTCAACGTTTTTTTTTCTTTATGTATAATAAGCATGACGCTGTAAAATTTAAATGTACTTTTTTTTTGTGATAGCCACGAGTGTAGTACCAAAGATTTATGCATTTTGTACTTCTGCCACAAGAGGGAGATAGTGACCCATGTTATTTGGAGTCTTGCGAAACTGCTGTGGAAATTTGGCACAGATTTAATCAGATTTTATTGTACATGCAGCAAAACAGCACAGTGACCGTGCCAAATCTTGCTTTTATAGACACTTACAATGCTCTTTATCCTGAGAGAGACATGAGCAAATGTAATTTGTATTACAAACTAAAGGGTGGTTGTTCAAATGACCTTGGATTACAAAGGTTTGTGTTCCCTTACAACCCCTAAATGATAAAAACTCCACATGACATTAATCATTGTATAAGGCTGTAATATATTTTGCAGAGGACTAATATTGCATACTTTTTGTCCTGCTGTAGAAATGATATGTTAGGGAGGATATGCAGTTTATGAGATGAGAGGATACCACTTGTGACATGCTGATGGATTCTTAGTCATCCCCTTTCAACTATGCTGTCACACAAGCAAAATTACAGTCCTCCTCCCATTACAAGCGTTTTCCTTTAAAGAAGCAGTCATGGGTGACCGCAAATCAGTGTGTGGCGATTAGAGCTTTTTTGTTCCAGCTTTTGAGAGCATTCTATCACACTCATGAAAATAACACTCTTGAACACAATAACATAATCACCAGCAATGGGGTCATCGGTCAACAAATGGTAAAATGCAATGTCTGATATACTCATCAGCTTAGCGTACTTCACAAAAAGCTAAATATTCTTTAAAAAAGTGTCATTATCTGTGTGTTTGTGAAGACCTTTACACATCAATAATCAGACTATCTTTTCTGAATGTTGTGGTTTCATAAGTCAAGCCATGTGTATTACTAAAAAAGTATCTATCTATCTATCTATCTGTCTGTCTGTCTGTCTGTCTGTCTGTCTATCTATCTATCTATCGTCTGTCTGTCTGTCTGTCTGTCTGTCTGTCTGTCTGTCTATCTATCTATCTATCTATCATCTCATAAAATCATAGCAAATGTGTATTCAATATTTTGCCCACCTCTAGTGGCTACTATGTTCAGTCAAATGCTAATGAACAGATGACAAGCTCATTGCAGAGGCTTAGGAATGGCTCTTCCAGGTCCAAACCAACTTGAGTCACACAATCCTGTTTCATGAAGCCAGCAGGCTGAACGTTTCAAAAAGAATAAGACATGAGGCAAAAACGCACTGGTGTTCTCTCTTATCCTCTGCCAACACCTCCGTGGGGACAGCCATCAAAGATGATCTTTCAAGGACAGGACTGCAGTGTAAGATTTGCCATGTCCCTCTCCATCTATCTGTTCCTCTCTCTTTTCTGTTCCTTGGTCCCTCCATGTTTGGGTCTTCTTGCTGCCTCCCCACCTCTGTTTCATTTTTTTTTCTCCACTCTGTGCTTCAGGTAGGGTGGTCGGATGTATTGAGATGAAAGGCTAGCAGGAGGTATAGGATTTTGGGAGGTGTGGGGGGGGGGGGGGGGGGGGGGGGGGGTGGTGGTGGTGATAAAAGAGCAGTAGTCAGCGTTGAATTAGGATGTCTCTATTATGTGCTTCCACCCAAGAGATGCTTAATGAGCTACCAAGCAGGATTATGGGTGGTAGCAGAAATAGGCCTGATTGATTTCCCCACATTGCATAATGCAGGGATGTGTTATAGCAAGATTGTGCAGTATCAAACACAACCACCAGATGACAGTCTTGGGCTTCAGGACTTTTTGAAATTTAGGCCTGCCCTGCCATGGTACATTTGTGTTGGACCCAAAAAAATAAAAAATAAAAAGGGAGGATAACTAAAGAAAAAATAAAGAAATAATGCGCATTTTTATATTAAGGTTTTGAGCAATTTCAGCAAGTTTTACATAAAAACTTGAAAATAAAAATAAAATAAAAATTTTAGTCACACTAAGTGGGTCTTGCGGAAGAAAATAAATAAAAAAACTTCACTTACTATTTATTTATTTGCACTTCACACAAGTAAAGAGGAGCTTGGACAATCTGCTAAATGCAGAAGTTTTTTAGGTTTGACTTCCCCCACAGAAGAAGTCATAGAGGTTTGGAACAACATGAAGGGAATTATCTGAAACCTGATACTGATTATGATTCTTGAAATCAAATTGAAATATATTGTGATTTGAAAATAAATGAATAAATAAATAAATAAAAAATAATAATTATAATAATTTTGAATATGGACGGCACGGCCGGCCGGGAAGATAGAGTAGAAGATGATAGATAGATAGATAGATAGATAGATAGATAGATAGATAGATAGATAGATAGATTTCAGAGTTGCGAGAATGAAAGTCAGAATTGTGGAATATAGATTCACAAGGAAAAAAAGTCACAGTTGCCATTTTATCTTATCTTATCTTATCTTATCTTATCTTATATCTTATCTTATCTTATCTTATCTTATCTTATCTTATCTTATTATTTTACTATCTATCTATCTATCTATCATCTGATATCTTTCTTATCTTATCTTATCTTATCTTATCTTATCTTATCTTATTTTATGGAAGAAACAGGCTTTCATAGAATTGCCTCTTGTCGGTCAGGTAAAAGTATTAAAAGTCTTTCAATATGAACTTTTTTTGAACTTGAGATGGATGGGTACATGTATGTCAGGGGACATTATAAGCAGATTATACTATTTAGATTTTAGTGCTCTTAGGTGTTACTCTGCATGCAGTAGTTTGTCCTGAGTGGTCTTTCTCCGCAGGAGTGATTCCATTAAAAATTTTGGCTGGAGGAACATGGCATCAGGTAACACTTCACTTGCCCTGAAAGTGCACTTAAATGCAATAGCTTTTTGAAATAGCTGTTAGTGAGACCTGTTTGGTATTCACCGCTTTTATACAGATAAAATATCAAAATTACAAACTAGTCTGAAAGCAACACCAAATGACAGTAAGCCCTGCAAAAGCTATACTGAAGGTTCTTTAATGCATTAGATTTTTCTTTTTTATTTGAGCAGAAGTCAAAAACATTGGGTAGGGCGACATTTAGATGACCTTTTGCTTTCAAGACTTTATTCTGTAGCGTGTACATTTGCAAAGATGATTAATTGTGAGTTTACTCTTTCAACTAGCCTTCCCCTTGAGCCTACAATGTCTCAAGGCATAAATGTACTGCTACTATTACACCATTACCTGCATAGATATGATTGTGGAACTTTCATGGGGTTAGTCCTGTTTCTGACAAATTAACATTTTCTTGATTGTATAACAGTGGACTTTTAAATTGAAAAAGACACAATAAGAGACTCTTTTGAACAAGGTATGTGTCAGCCGTTTCAACATGAATCCACCGTACAATGCAAACCTCTTTCTTTCAGTTTTTACTGCAGTTTTTCAGCTGAAATCGATGCAATGCCTTGAAAAAGTTTGTCATGATTCATGTCTCTCTGTCTTTGTTTCCATCATAGGCCCTGTTTGCACTTGGACTAACATACGTCTTGATTGCATCTCAGGTGACCGCTTGTGATTTCATATATTTATCATATACTACCATTCAAAAGTTTGGGGAGGTGTGTATATATCTATCTCTCTCTCTATCTCTCTCTCTATATATATATATAGACAGTTTCAACGGCAACAACAACTAAACAAATAAACAAACGTTACTGCGCATGCGCGGTTTTATGGCCCTAACTTAACTTCTGGTAGACTTTCGCAAACAATCAATAACAACAACAACAGCAAAGTCCCTCTAGAGTAGATTGGTTCTAATAATAAGCTAAATAAATAACAAGTAAATTAGCTAGCAAGTTAAAACTATGTCTAGTCATTATTATTTTGGGTTACCAGTAGAAGAAAATAACCGTTATTTGACCAAACTTAAATGCGACATAGTTACACTACCAGACCCGTTCAACAAAATGTTGAGGCAAGAATGTTTTTCTACAGACCTGTCTGATTTACCGGAGGTCAGTCAGGTACACATCTTTGAATACCTAGTCGAGAAGGAATGGGTATATACAAGGGAGGCGTTCAAGGCATATCACAGCTTGGATGCATATAACTATTTTCATTCCGGAAAAGTTAAACGCATTCTAACATACACGAATGGAAATACCTGTGTTGTTTACGGGGAAGTCGAGGCGGGTCAGACGCTTTCAAAGAACTACTCCGCCTGGATCGTTGCGAGGAAGTTCGGCGAAGTCCAGAGTGGGCATTGTACCTGCATGGCAGGGTAAGTATAGCTGGCTAACAAAACAATACAGCTAACGTTACATTTTAGAGTAGCATTTAGATAACCTTTTTCAATAAAATGTCTATCTGGATCTGTGCAGCAATGGAGAGGTGTGTAGTCATGTGGGTACGATTTTGGTTACTGTGGAGCAGTGTGTCCAGGATAGACTCCAGAGTGGCCCATCTGTCACTTCAAAACCAAGTGTTTGGTCACGGGTGACTAAGAAGGGGAGCTTTTTTTTTTGCAATTATTATATTAAATAATTATATCCTGGTCTTTTCACATTTCAGTGTGAAATTGGTGGTATTTTGTACAACATTACATATATCATGGCTATTTTCCTTAATAATTATTGTTTTTATAATGTAGATTTATCTATAATGTAGATTTCAAATATCCTTTTAGGCCGATCCACGACCAGTAGCTCAGTGCGATTTCTTGAAACCTGGCAAAAAGATCAAGCTACCAGCTCCCCTCTGCCTTCCCCCTCTAAATCCAGATGGGTCACCAAAAAAGCTTTTTAAAGCCCTGAAAGTAAGTTATATTTCATATATCTCTAACAAATCAACCAGTTGGTCTAATGTTAAAGATTCAGTACTATATATATGGCAGTGTAGGTAAGGTCTTTTAGGAAGTTGTGCCAGACTGCGCTCTCTTTTCTGTCATGTGTGACAGCAGTGAGACAGACACAGCCTCTGAGTCAGGTAGTCAGGATTTCACCAGCAGTCAGGGAGTGTTCAGCAGCTTAGCTCAGCCCCACAGTGAACATGGTAGTGCTCTGAGCTGTCCTAAGTGCACAACATTTTATAATGCCTTCATTAAACTGAACCCAGATCAAGTGGTGGAACTAGAGAGAAACACAAGAAAACAGAGCATAGAACCACTCTGGCATGATGCACGCAAGCTGCGCATAACAGCAAGCACAGCCAGCAAGGTGCCTCAGCGTGAAACAACTGACCCGGTTAAGTTTTTCAATGAACACCTCTACCCAAAGTTCCAGAGAAGTGTGGCCACAAGATATGGGAAAGAAAGCGAGGGACTTGCAAAGGAGCAGATTAGGGAGAGGGGCTGCATAGTGATGGACAGAGGGTTGGTGGTGTGTGCAGGAGACCCATGGCTGGCAGCAAGCCCTGATGCTATCACTGATAACAAGCTGCGAGAAGTAAAATGCCCCATCACACTCAGTGCTTGCACATCCCTTCATGATGCACTCACTGCAACAAACCAAGACATGGCAGGTACAGTTAGGGATGCACTGTCTTGTTATTTGGACCCCAATACAGCACCTGGAGCTTGATGTGCCTTATGACAAGGGTTTTGTCAATACATATATGCAAAGGCTACGTAGCTTTTACTTTAAACACATGCTGCCAAAATTTGTGGATTAATTTTTAGAGGGAAGACTGCAGTTGAGTGATGGCTATATGAAAATGGTTTCAAAAGCAGCTCAGTAGTGCTGATCTAAAATCAGTCTAGCAAGAAAAAGGGTGTGTTTTCTTTAAAAAAAACATTAAATACATAAATACATTAAAAACAGCAGAAATCATATTCTACAGTACTTTATTCATCAGTCAATAAGTTAATCAGTATTTGTTAGTGTTCATTACTAAATATATAATTTAGTTTTTTATTTACAATCCATGTGAAACATTTTGATATAAGTGCAACACTACAAATATTATAATGCATGTTTTTGACATTTTAAAATATGTAATAATAAAAAAAGTTATCTTGTATCAAATTAAGTTGTGGTTCAGTCCTGCTTTATTTTGGTACAAGTGGTTTCCTCAGATTTGAAAATGCTGCACAAACAATTAATATTTTATCTATTGTGCAAAGACTGTTATCATTTCTCCGTTTGACCATACTGACTGGCAGAGTTTTCCTATGGCCCTTTCCACATAGATTCTCACTCGTGACATTTTTCTAGAGTGTGTCACCTCTAATCCTGTCAATTGCTTTCTTCCATTTGGAGATTCTGGTACATGAAGACGAGCACATTTGTTGGCAAAATATTCAGGAAAAATGAAGCCTCTATCAACCATTACATGGTCTCCTTGTTCAAGAAGGTCAATCAACCCAGAATTTTTTGTTATAACTTTGTCACTAGCACGACCACCCCAAACTTTTGATAAAAATGTAACAGCCCCTGTTGGACTAATACCAACAAGGAACTTCACAGTATTATGTGATTTGTAGTGGGAGTATGTGATTGTTCATGCTTGCAAACTAGTTGGCCTCACAGAGAACATTTCAGTACAGTCTATTATACATCTAACCTTTTGGAAACCTGTAGTCTTGAAGAGGGTGGGGAGATTTCTTCTGATTTCTTTTCTGGATGGCCACCGGACAAGGCATTGTAATTCTTTAGCCATCACATCGAGCCATTCATGAAAGATGTTTGAGACAGTTCCACAACTCACTTTGAAGCGAAAAGCTAGGTCTTGATGAGTTAAGCCTAGACGAAGCTTCATCAGGACCATAAGAAACTGCTCGGGAAGGGTAAGTAATGGTTGATGATGCATTCCATATTAATGTCAGGTAAGTGAGGAGGGTGAAAAACACAGAAGTAGTTGTGTAAAAATGAGTGCGCTTGTCATCATTTAAAATAAAATCGGACAGACTGACAAACATATGAACTTGTAGTTGTTTTTCTTGAGATTCCAATTTCTTCTCCAGTGAAGCCATTTTTCTTTTTAATTCAATGTTTTCATTCTGTAGCTGGTCAATGTCTGCCATTGACAGATCTGTACCCACAGCAGTGCATCCTTCTTCAGGGTCAGCCTGTGTGACCTCTAAGGAAGGTGAATCCATGGGCTCAACCACAGATGATCTCCTCTGACTCCGCTGGTATCGCTCCAACTTCTGTGAACCATGGTGCACCTAAAATAAAACAAGTGACAGGAACAGTTAGTGTTGACAGTATTGCAACTTGCTGAGCATCATACATCCTTTGCATAATCCATACATTTTCTGGTTACATGCACATTTTTGTGTAAAAAATTCATTCTATGATATTGCTTAAAAATTATTAAAACATATTAGTAGCCTATTATTACAATTAAATTAGATCAGTCAAATTTGTTTGTAGCACTTTTCACAATGCACATTGTTACAAAGCAGCTTTACAGATAAAATGTATCAGTGATAATGTAGTAAATTCGTCAGTGAAAATCTAGTAAAAGTCCTTATTTAGTAATTCATTTAAAGCTTCATTAGAAAAGCTATGCATTATTGTATTTGTTATGTCCCCAGGGAGCAAGCCAAAGGCAACTGTTAAATACTGTGTTATTTGTATAGCATTGATGGAAAACCATTGTGGGCTCTTATGTTTTGAAAAATACCAGATATCTTTATAACGCTAGTTCAAATTTGTAGAGCTAAGCGAACACGTATTGAAATGACTGTATACAATGTTATTTACGTGTGTACCAATAAATGTAGCTAATTCATAATCGCTATTGCAGGCTTGTTACTGGTCAGCTAGCTAATGTCTGTCGCTTATCATGAGTTTGTTACCTGTAACAAAGTGAGTGTTACAGATCCTTGAATTCTTGCATGGCAGCCAAACCTCTCTTCGCACAGCGGTTATCCATGCTTGCCGTCTCGTCTGGTCTTTTATTTTTTATTTTTGACAAGGCATCCCACAGCACAACAAGCTGAGCCAAATTTCGGTCTACTCATCACCTTAATTTTAACTGAGTTTGTTAACGGCACCATATTACGAGTGACGCCACTGATCATATAATGACTTACTATATAATATATTATAATTATAATAGTAATACTTATAATATGATGTATAATATTATATTACAGTGAGTTCTGACCGATAGAAACACAGCACAGACCGGAAGTTAAGTAGGGCCAGACGCAGGGGACCATGGAAACTAACTGAACTAAACTTTGATTTACATTTAGTCATTTAGCAGACTTATAAGCGACTTACAAATGAGGACAACAGTAGCAATCAATTGTAGTATTAAAACAAGATCATATTAAAAACAGATCCAGAACTAAAAGCTAAAACTTTGTAAATACTACTTATACACATTTTAAAATAAAGAAATTAAATAAAAATGACAAATGCAAACAACAAAATTTCAAAACTTAACATTTAAATGAAAAACAAAAAATAAAGCTAAAACAATTCAAAATATTAAAGAACAAAAAGGTATAAGAGTATACTAATGATTCTAACATAACACTAAGCCAACCACCAAAAAAAAATACATATGTGTATACACACACATACACACACACCCACACAAACACACATATATATCTTATATATATATATATATATATATATCTATCGATATTATATATACTAGCTTTACAATATTACACATTTATAACAATTCAATATATTGTTATATTATTTCAGTTCCATTTAGTTTTTTGAAGTATTAAAATAACTCAAATTAAATAAAATGAAACTTAATAAAATACCTATACAGACATAATACATTCAGACATAATTTAACTAAAATTAAAATAAATAGCAAATACAAATAATACAGTAGTTTTCAGTAATCCTAAAAAATAACACTGCCAAACTGACATGCTAAAAAAACAACAACTTGCTGACACATAGTAAGAAATGGTTATAAAAAAAAAAAACTGAAACCGAAGTGAATATATATATATATATTTTCTTATGTATGTTGCAAAAGGGTGAATTTGTTTTTAATAAAAAAGACGTATACAAAAGTAATAATTATAATATAGCTGTGCTGAAAGAGTTGTGCTGCTCATTCCCAACCCCCCCAGGATTCTTTGATGAATAGAAAGTTTAAAAAGAAAAACATTGTAACATTATAAATTTCTTACTTTTGATCAATTGAATGTGTCACTAAAGAAAGAAAGAAAGAAAGAAAGAGAAAAACATCTTACTGATCGTTTGAATGGTGGTGTATATACATCACACTATGTGTGTGAATAAAAAGTAATACAATAATAAAAATGGCACACTGATTTACTGAAGAACAAACTGAAAAGTTTCTTGAAGAAACATATACTTATATTTTAATCCAGTTGAATAGTTGGTCCTTTGCTGCTGTCTTGGACACATTATAATGAATTAGCTTTTATTCTACAAACGCAATGTGGTTGAATAAGTTTTGATTACCTGTGATCATAACACGTTTTGGACTGTCTTAACTTCTGTATTTGGTGTTTTTCAATTGTGAGCAGCTAACCTGAGGGGCATGTTAATACCTGGTGTTACAGGTTCTCAAGTGCTTACTTCATACAGTTGTTTGATTTGACTGACTTTCGTAACAACTTTTCCATTCAGCAGTGGCTGGGCTCAAAATACAGCAGTTGCTACACATTATTCATAGGAAAATCTGATAGGAAAGAAAGTTCATGCTAAAAATGTTCTGATAACTCTATAAACATAGACAAATGGAGGAATATTGATGGGAATGATCTACAAAAGCAACATTCCTCTTTCATGCTGGCAAGGGTAACGCTGACATGTGGCACCATTTATTCAACCATGCTTGCAATTTAGATGTCATCAGGAAAGATTGTCTTGCATTATAGCATGGAGAAAAAAAAATGCTGGTGACTTAAGAAATAGAGTCAGCAAAAGGACAGACCGCATCCATCAATTTGCTATTTAAAGGAAGGGAGGAGTTGGACTGCATTTTTACACTGTGAAACTCTTCCCAATGTGACTTGTGTGGTCGGGCAGAGGCGGTGGTTAATTAATCAGCCTGTGAGTGGAGCGCCAGTGTAAACACTCCTGATAACAGAAGTGTGAGCGATGAGGTCGGGGGGAGATAAACAGAGTGCGATGGGGGCCTTTGGCAAGAGCACTTCATTAAGCTGTTTTAGGCCACTCTTGCTCTGTCCACTCCTAATGCCTGAGCTATCAGTACATTTTCTGTGGCTTTGATCTTACTCAATATTCACATGAGAAGTAATTACGCAGGCGAGACCAAAATAAGCAGTGACATTTGCATATTTATGCACAGGGTTAATTTGGGGGTGGAGTTAGTGGCTGATGTTGCTATTCATGCACTCTTGCAGTCTTCTTTGAAAGAGAGCTGTTTGATAGAGAAAGGGCTTATTATGAAAATAATGAGAAACTGGTCAACTTATTCTTTCTTAATTAAATTTGTGAAACTGAATTTAGTGTCTGTTAAAATAAAATGTAAACTTTTGATTTCAATGGTTATGAAGTTGGGTGGCTCAGTGAACAGCAAAACATCTATATATCCAGCTTTTTCAGCTTCATGGAAGTATAAGCTTTGTCTTTGATGTTTCTTTGAACATTTGTTGGGAGAAATTAAATTAAAAATATGGGTATACAGCTATAAAATTAATGCAGATTGCATACAGTAGCTCAGATAATTCAGCCAGGAAGAATTTGATGGAAAAATGTTGCTGTTATGTTAAAAACTCAGACTCTTGAATACAAACTTTAAAAAAATCCAATTGAAGCCTTTAATGAGATGTCTTCTGGCACTCCTGAGAAGACAAAATCCAGGCGCCAACTGGCTTTTGTGGGTAAATAAAATAGTTACTGGTCAACTGGCTTGTATCTCTAAATAAATGCAAATTAATGCATTGTTTAAATCTAAAAATTACTAAACTAAATCTAACAATAACAAACACATCTTCAAATTCAACTTTTATTTTGGTGGAAAATTTAATTTCCTTGAAGAAAAAGTAGGAGACCCAAAGTTATTTACTGCCCCTCATGTTGTTGCAAACATATATGAATTATGGTCTTCTGTGGAACAAGGAGCCAAACGTTCCTCAGAATGTTCCACAGAAAAACATGCATCTTGGAACAGCATGAGGGTCAGAAAATGGTGACAACATTTTTTTGAGTGTACTATCCCTTTAAGCAAAAGCCACTCCGTTTAATAGCATTGCTGACTAGCAGAAACAGTTGAGATATTATGATGAGATCTCTGGATCATTTTATCTAGGAATCCACCAGCAGTTTCAAAGTAAAGGGAAGTGAAACTGCCCTGCATAGTGATATAAATACCATGGACCATGGTGAACCCATTATCCCAGTATTCCTAAAAGCTTGGCATCCCATTATCACACCACTCTCATCTGCCCCCCACAATAATAGCAGGCTGGTTTTAAGGGACCAAAGACCTCAGAGGCTAACAACCAAATCCAGTTATCAGTGATGGTCTAAACACAGCATCGCTGTCCTTATGCCTGTGAGTTTGAGCAACCCAAAAGCAGGACTGAGGGACAAGGCCAAGCCATGTGGTTCTCCAGTGAGCAGGCCCTACTGCTCCTGGTGGTCTGGCCTGCACTCTGTACGGCCTGCTCCTTCCTGACAGATGGCAGGATTAACCAAGCGTGATGCCCCACTAGTGGCACACTGTGTATTTATAGAGTCAGACCAGGGATGGAATTACTTCTGAAGTGCTCATGGATAGTGATGGTGGTGAGAGCTACACAGAATGTGAAGATATGTGGGACAAAATGAAGAACAGCAGGATTTGAACTACTCTACATGAAAGATTGAGCCAATTGACCCCATTTTATTATGTGAATGTGTCAATGCTCTGCACACTCAGATGAATCCCAAACTGGGAGGCAGCAGTGGTCTAGGCGATATTTCTTAAAGTGAGAAAGAGTGGTGAATTTTTGTGAAAAATAAAGCACGAATACAATGACAAATTAACTTTAAAATAATGCGAATGTAATATGCTAAAGTGTATCTAAATGTTCCCATTTCTTAAAGGAATAGTTCTCCCCAAATTAAAATTTGCTGACTATGTACTCACCTTCAGGCCATTAAAAATGTAGATGTGTTTGTTTCTTCATTAAAACAGATTTTGGGGAAATATAGCATTTCATCACTTGTTCACCATTAGAGCCTCTGTAGTAAATGTGTGCCATCAGAATGAGTCCAAACAGCTGATAAAAACATCACAATTAATATCTTGTGAAGCAAAGAGCTGCATGTTTGTAAGTAACAAATCCATCATTAAGACGTTTTAAGTTTAATTTATATGTATGAAGTACAATTGTCATGTATGCGCATATGACTCTGTACATTATTGATTATTTTAATCACTTTGCAATGTAAATTTCACAAGAAATTGTTATAAATATGATACTCTACATGTATGTATTTTACACATATGTATTTTAAACATCTTAAAGGGACAGTTCCCTCAATTTCAGTCATTCATTCATTCATTCATCAATTCATTCGTTCGTTTGATTGTTTATTTATACCTTTTTACACACCCTGTATGACTCTGTGGAACGCCAAAGAATATATTTTAAAAATGTTCTGTATACAATAAAGTCAAGATTGGAATTACATGAATGTGAGTAAATGATGACAAATCTTTTCTATTTCTATCCCTTTAAGATGTCATGCCATAACAAACATCTAGACAGTTCAGCACAGGTCTCCATGGGCATCAGCTGTAGTACCATTATTAGCCTACAAATTCAGGCATTTACTTCCTGCTGGCAGGCTGAATGGATGTTGGTTTGTTTTATTGAGGGCATGAAGGTGATGTTGCTTGAAGCTGTTTGTGTACAGTGGATTGCCTGCTCATAGTGTGCCATGCTGAAATGAGAACACATATGGTTGACTCTGCTGTAAATCCTTTTAATCCTTAAAACATTAATTATTTATTAATGTATCTATTTGGTTTTTGTTGTCCCTGGAGATACATTTTTAAAAATCTTCATTAGGATCTTCATCTTCATGGAGGATAAAGTCATTATTAACATGTAACAGGGATGTAAGATTGTACTGATTTTTCCCAAACAAACAAATTTCCACAGGGATTTATTTATTCAGTTTAAAAACAAACATTCAGTTTAGAATATGAAAAGATGCTGTTTATGTTAACTAATCAGCATGGCGTGTTACATTCATATTTCCATCAGGCAGTTATGTTCTGAGGATTAATCAGGATTTATTGAAAAAAAAAAAAAAAAAAAAAACTTTATTGCAATTTAGTGATTTGTCCGACCATTAGGGGTACGTGAGTTTATGGAAATGTTCAAAATATTATCACTTTCAGAAAAAAGCTACTACATCTTGCATGTGTGGTTACATTGAAAATACTTGTGAAACACAAGTTACATCACAATTTACCCAGAGTGTGGTTTTTCACCTGGTGCAAAATAAACACTTGAGAACAGAATTGTGTAAGCTTGAGGAGGTAATCATAGCAACAGTGCAAGTACTTTAACACTTTATGTAAGGAGAAAAAAAAACAATTTTATCAAAACACAAAATGGTAAGATTTTTGAATAAATATTTAAAATTTTTTAATATGTTATTTATTGCTTTTATATTTTAGATAATATTTATATATATATATTATATACATGCTTAAATCATAACTGAGTGTTTAAAGGGTTCCGAGTATTTTGATTTCAAGTTTTTCCTTTCTCTTTTTTTTTGGGGAAGGTTGTTACCAAGCTGATTGTGATAGTAATCCCTGAAGTTTTGCAAAGACTAAATTCTCAAATTCAAAGAGATATTCTTTAAAGTTAAGACTCTGCCACGCCCCCTTGAAAAAGCTCGTTCTAACACGCCCCCACATATCTACGTCACTATGTGGGAATATTTGCGTAATGCCGCCCAAATGTGAACGCAAAGAGAGAAGGCGTGGTTTCAGTAACAGCAGGTAATGTTGAAGCAGCCATGTCGGAGACGCTGTGTGTTTCAGTGCGAAAACAAAAGCACTTTATTTGGCATTCCGAAATTAGATGCATTTAGGAATCTTTAAGATAAAGATACAACAGAACAGCAATGCATTTTATGGACGACCGTTTTGAGAACCTAGGAGAGGAGGTAATTCTGACAATCTGGCACTTCTGAATCAGCTACTGTTTTGTTATTTGTTAATTTATTTTCTATTGACTGTTTCAAATGCGAGTTTTGGCGCGTGTGTGTGTGTGTGTTGGTGTGTGAGAGAGAGAGAGAGAGAGAAGAGAGTAGAGAGAATGTATGTGTGAGAATGAAAGAAGATAGATAGATATAGAGGTTCACATCACAGTGGATTCACTGTCTTAAACGTGCTTGTGTACTTGCAAACACATACCAGTCTGCTCACACGTGTCTGTCACGCGACTCTGTTCCCCTTTCGGGCTCTGTCTTTACATTTATTTTTGAAAGATGAAGCTCGTGATTATGGTAAGGGTTGTTACATTTCCGACGAGTGCTTGCGCTTTTCAGCTAATTACAATGCACTGGGTCAGTTGGCCAATTAGAGCAGACTGCGCTTGTTGGAAGGAGTGACTTTGTAGAAAACGAAGTGTTTGATAGAGGCGGGGCATAGAGGAACTACAATCATTTACAGTATTTGCAAAATAATGTGTTTTTTGAACATTAAAGGATGTCAACATATTCTGTTACACCAAATACACCAAATAATGATCTTTAAAAAAAGCATCATATGACCCCTTTAATGGTATTTAAGATGGTAAATTTCGTGGCCTAATGGTTAGTGGCCTAATGGTTTCTCTCTTCCACCTTCAATGCCACGACTGAGGTGAGACTCTTGAGCAAGGCACTGAACCCCCAACTGCTCCCCGGGCGCCAATGGCTGCCCACTGCTCCGGGTGTGTTCACAGTGTCTGCACTTGGATGGGTTAAATGCAGAGCACAAATTCCGAGTATGAGTCACCATACTTAGCCACACGTCACGTCACTTCACTTAAACTCTGCCAGGAAGACAATTAGAGGTGAGCAAGAACTGTTTTTAAGCATTAACATTTTAAGCATTCTATTAATCACAGACTTGTACAGACTAACTTATAACTCAGATTTCAGAGGAAGCTTTCAGCGTATGTTCATACAGTATATTCTCCTTTAATGTGATTATTAATCATTATTATTAATATTAATGTTCATTCTTATGACCAGGTTCACTAGTAGAGGCCATAACATACTATATACAAATCAATAAATAGTAAGGCACAGTTCAACCAAAAGTTGGACAGTTGAACTGATTTTATTTTATTATTTATTCATTCATTCTTTAAAAATCTTAAAACCACTCAGGTCCAATGTAATTTAAGATAATATTTCAAGATTTCAATAATTTGGAATTTGTAACCATCCGGCACACTTTTTTTTAGGTACATATTATATATACCAATTATCTCTGTGATAATATCTTCATGACAGTTCATTATTATGTGCATGTTAAGTATTCAGAGCCTATAAGCACATTACATCTGTCTAGTTAGTTTAAATCCCAGCTGCCTCCCTGTCAGATAAGGGGTTTTTGTTTTTTGTTGTAAAGATAGAGCTTGTGCAGAGATTGTCACATGTTGCTCTTCCATAATGCATCAGTCAGTTTGGTTTATCAGCAAAGAAAACACATGTTAAATCTCTAGTTGGTTCAGAGACCTTCACAATCTTTTATTAGTTGTATATTAAGCTTGGAATAACATGTTTGTTTTTCCTCCACTAAATTTTTCATAGATGGAACAATGCGTGATATATTTTTATTCCTCATGCATTTTTCAGTACTCTTCAAGGTGTTGGCTGAAAATCCATGAGGAACTGAAGTGTTGTTTCTGTTACCACTCTAGTGCTTCAGCATCTAGAGCTTTTTAATAGATCACAATCTTTATTTCTGTCAGCCGTCCCTCAGAAAACCAACAAAAATCATGACACATCAGGTCCAGGGTAAGGGAGTTTGGGCCAGATGACTGAACACTCACTTCCCATATCAGGACAGTGCTGTGTTTCTGTTGAAAATGTTATGTTTATTGATTTTGTACATCCATTTTTTTTTGGCCATGCAAACTTAAATGTTTGGTTTTCTGTGAAATATTGTTCATTGTTGCTAATGTAGATGAGGCTTTGTCTACTTTGAAAAAAACAAAAAAAACACTTGAATAGCCAACTTGATCTCATGATAATTCGTATGTATTTTACGTAACATGTGGTTCTATAAAACGTACATTTACTTCCGTTTTTACAGGCACTAAAACGTACAATACTGACGTATTTTCAGCATTTAAACGTACAAAATTGACGTATTGACGACACCTAAAAATGAATCCTTATGAATATTGAAATTGCGGCATTAATTTTATTAGTTTTTAGTTGTCATATGAATTAGCTTGTTTTCAATTGCATTATTAAATTGTTTACTTATGAAATGATAACATTTCGTTTTGTTGTGTGATTTCTGCTGCCAGCTCGTTTCCAAGAATATGCCTACATAATGTTAAACAAGACTTCACTTTAAAGTTAAACCTTAAAATAAATAACATTTCTGCAATCATTAACCTTTACTTGTCATGTAATGTTTACTTTGATTGTCATGGGCCACAAAAGGCGTTTTCTCCGACATGCTGTGACTGACTAACAATAGAACTATAAAATACACCAAAAACGCAACATAATTGCGAAATGAAAAATTTTTATTAGTGCGCTGTAATCCAAATCTTCCGAATCCATAGGACTGCGAGGAACAGACCCAAATCCAAGCCTTTTTTCGGCGACCACCTTCTCCATCACGAGCAGCGAGTCCAGTGACCGTAAGCAGCAAAGACTGATGTGCTCTTTACAAATTCAAATGTTCAAACGACAGGTTTTACGGCAGGATAATTCATCACGGATTGCGACATGCCGTGTTTCTGGTGAGGTGTGTTTGAATGATGCGCGCGCGCCTTCACGAGTTCACGGAGTGGATCGGGAAAATTATCTGGATAATATTTTCAGCGATTAACAACATAAATTCTGCTCTGGATCACACAAACCTACTGTATTCCGCCAGAGAGTACTGCGGGTGCAACGCATCGTTATTTGGATTACATTTGGTACTGCTTTTGACATTTTTGCAATAAATAAATGATTTTAATTGCATTTATCTGTCTGTCATGTTTTTCTTATACTGTACAGAAATGTTTAGGTTTATAAGTAGGAGTGGGATTAGAGACCATAAAAATATTTTAATGCTATATTGTTACTAAAATGGTTATTTTCCTGCATATTTCGGTCATTTGCGTTTTATATCCTTTTATATTCGCTATAAAATGGGTAGGTTAAGGTTTGGGGGTAGGTTAAGGGGTCTAAAAATCTAAATCGCTTATTGATAAAATGATAAAAATGCATTGATACGAATATCTTAATGATATAAAAGATACGTAAATATTTGTACGTTTTTTAGCTAAAAATACGTAGCGATTTGTACGTTTTAAACGTTGAAATACGTCTAAATTGTACGTTTTAGCATGAATAAAAACGTACAAAAGTGTAAGTTTTGTGCTTGTAAATGTTACGTATTAATACCTACGTATAAACATGAGACCAGGCTGGAATAGCCTACATCAATAAGAATGTGTGGAAAACTACAAACCAATCAATGTAATGCTGATTATTATTATTAATTTATTTATTTTCTTAATTAAAGTGATGGCAACACAAGTAGAATTCTGAACTGTTGTCCTGATGAAAATCTTTTTCTACTGGCATGCCTCTACCACATAATCCCACTTTTTCATTTTTAATGTCTGTACTATATTATATATTTACTGACCTTCATTAGTTAAGCAGTTGTGCTGTCCTGGCCCCAGGCCCCGGGCCATCCTTATTGTTGAGCCCTGAAATATTCATCCATCCTTTGTGAATTTGGATTATCAAAGAGTAACAATATGCGACAAACTCTTTGAAGTGTGTCCTTTAAAGAGCCTGGACATAGAGGAAGGTTGAGAGAGCGTACATGAGTAATGAAACTAGGGTCAAAGGTCATCTGCCTGTGGTTTAAATACCAGCTGCATGATTGCCCTGCTCTGAAACACCTTATAACAATGGAGGAAAGATTAACTGATGCTTTTGTATTGAAAGCATTGCTTCTACAGTAGTTTCATCATGATCAGGGTTATTACAGTTAATTAAAACATTAACCATAATAAAATAAAATATAAAAAAGTCCACTTATTATATTTCAGTCAATTTTTGTCAACTATTTGTCAAGGCAGCATGTATAGACATATTTAAACCAAAAACTAATAAACAAAAGGTCAAAAACACAACAAAATTATTACAACTTTAAATAAATCAAAGGTGAAAACAGAAAATATAAAAATAAAAATATATAAAAATAAATATATACTTCATGAATAAATATAATTCAAACTACTAACAACAACTATAATAGTATATCAATGATACTAACTTGCAATGAACTTGCAGTGGAAAACCATTCACTATTTTTATACAGCTTGCTTGTGGAATGGAAGCCAACAAATACTAACACACTTCAAAACAACTGTATCTGAGTAGCAGCGATTGTATGGCATATTGTTACTGCTGATAAACAAGTCAAGCCATTTTATGGCCAATAAAACCAGTGAGTAATTATCTCATAATACTCCATTGGTTTTCAGCAGACCAGCTGAGATTAGCTATTATTGCTGAGCTGCTTTTAACGATGTAATGTGTTAGCGTGACACAGGTCAGAGCTAATAAGCTACTGTATGAACATGCTGCGTGGCTGGCCTTTTCAGCATAGTAGGGAGTGATCCTAATGACGTATGTTCTACTTTATTTGACAGTGTCACTGGACTTGCAAAATGAAAGACCACCTTTTAAATATGACGTGGAACTGAACTTCTCCCTATTTATAGACTCATTCTTAAATGTATAACTGTGGGGTTCTGATGGGCTTTATATATTGGAAAATAAGAAAAAGCAGAGCCCTAATTGGAGAACTATTCAAGCAAATGCAAGCAGAAGTTATACAACTCCAGTTCTTATTACTGCCAAAGCAGGAAATTGAGTCTTCAACACTGAGTCCTCATTTTTTTAACTCATACCCCCCTGTATTTCTTATGGAAGCAGCTATTGATGCCACTTTGTGCACAGTATAGGCATATTAGGGGCCGTTTTTGCTGTTGTGGGATGTGCAGCGAAGCAAGAAATTGAAAAGGGGAGTGATGGCAGATCTAGCACGCCACCACTAATAAGCCTTGTTTGTGAAGACAGGAGATTGCACACATCAATTTCACGCTTAAGATTTAGATCGCTACTGTTACCTGGACCTGTTTAGCACTTTCCAAATGCTTAACAAGTTTGAAGCTCAAGGTGCTGAAAGGAACCATGAAAAAAAAAGACAAATTGAATGCACTGCTTATTGAAGAAAAAAAAATCACGCTTTGGAATTAACATGTACTGTATGTGACGTCAAGTCCATTTTATTTGTATAACACTTTTCACAATATAGTACATACTGTTCCAAAGCTTAGTGAGCAAACCATAGTCTTTTTAGATTTTTAAGCTGAAAAAGATAATGTTTGAGTTCTAAGGATAATGATTAATTTATAGTGTGTGAAATCCACCCTAAAAGGACTGACAGACACAGGCAGTAAGCAGTGAAGCGTCCTTCACTGTCTGGCTGGTAAATGCTTTAATTGGCAGTAGAAGTTGCTCAGGATGGATGTAAGTTCATCGTTATGTGAGATGTGTAATGGATGAACGATTAGCTGTGTACGAGCTATTGTTTTTCGAAATGGCTAATGTAGCATTGAGGCAAAGTATTATTTATGACACAAACAAATACAATGCAAGGCAAAAGCATATAAATGGTAAAATGCTAATATTATTTGAGATAGAAATCGTGCAGTAATGCAATTAATACTTTAATACGTGTATACTGATAAAATATGTCTTTAATATAAAAGTTTACAAAAAGGTTACTTAAAAGTGTCGAAAGCAAATGTACATTTTATAAGGCTTTATTTACTGTCAGTGTTGTTTAATCTTTTAAAACCTTTCCAGTTGATCTATCTATCTATCTATCTATCTATCTAGCTATCTATCTATCTATCTATCACTATCTTATTTAAAGGTTCTTTACATGCAGTAATGGTTTTATTTAGAACCATAGCATTCTGAAGAACCCTTTTATGCTTAAATGGTTCTTTGTGTTAGAGTTTAGGGTTCTTTATTCCCACCCTTTTGTTTTTCAAATCTGTAACTGACAAAGCAAAGGCAAGTTTATTTATATAGCACATTTCATACACAATTGTAATTCAAAGTGCTTTACATAAAAGAAAAGAAAAGAATAATAATAAAAATAATAATCACAACAATAATTACAACAATAAAACAAGGAATTTAAAAACTTGAAAATGATTTAAAAATTGATTTAAAATGAATTTAAAACAGTTAAGAATAGAAATGATTATTCATAAAATATAGTGCAATCAGTTCGGATATTGCACAGTGCTCATTCAATAAATGCACAGCTAAACAGATGAGTTTTGTGTCTGCATTTAAATGTGACTAATGTTTTAGCACATCTGATCTCTCCTGGAAGCTGATTCCAACTGCGGGCGGCATAATAACTAAAAGTGGACTCCCCTTGTTTTGTGTGAACCCTTGGTATTTCTAACTAACTCGATCCTAATGATCTGAGTGGTCTGTTAGGTTTATATTCAGTGAACATATCTGCTATGTATTTAGGTCCTAGGCCATTGAGTGTTTTATAAACGAGTAAAAGTACTTTAAAACAATCCTAAATATAACTTGAAGCCAGTGTAAGGACCTGAGGACTGGTGTGATATGCTCAGATTTTCTGGTTCTAGTCAGAATTCTGGCAGCAGCGTTCTGAATGAGCTGCAGCTGCCTAATAGTCTAGACCATAGGAGACCATTACAGTAGTCCACCCTGCTGCTGATAAAGGAATGAACAAGTTTCTCCAAGTCTTGACAGGAAACAAAACATCTAATTCTTGCCATGTTTTTTAGATGATAGTATGCTGATTTAGTTACAGCTTTGACATGCTTTTGACTACTGAAACTAAGGTCTGTCTCAACTACAGACCGGTTTCCCTTCTACCTTTCATTGCAAAAACACTTGAACGAGTTGTGTTCAACCAAGTCTCAGCCTTTCTCACACAGAACAACCTCCTGGACAAAAAACAATCTGGCTTCAGAAGTTGACATTCGACCGAGACTGCCTTGCTTTCAGTTGTTGAAGCACTAAGACTGGCAAGAGCAGATTCCAAATCCTCAGTACTCATCTTGCTGGATCTCTCTGCTGCTTTTGATACGGTGAACCACCAGATTCTCCTGTCAACCCTATTGGAAAATGGCATCTCAGGAACCGCACACCAGTGGTTTGAGTCTTACCTCTCAGATAGGTCCTTCAAGGTATCTTGGAGAGGTGAGGTGTCCAAGTCGCAACATCTAACTACTGGGTGCCTCAGGGCTCAGTTCTTGGACCACTTCTCTTCTCTGTCTACATGGCATCACTAGGTTCTGTCATTCAGAAACATGGCTTTTCATATCACTGCTATGCTGATGACACTCACCTTTACCTCTCATTCCATCCTGATGATCCGACGATAGCTGCTCGCATCTCAGCATGTCTAACAGACATTTCTTGTTGGATGACGGACCATCACCTTCAACTCAACCTGGCTTAGACAGAACTGCCTGTGGTTTCAACAAAAACCATCACTTTATCCAAATTTCACCATCCAGTTAAGTCATCCACTCCAAACTCCTCCCCCCCCCCCCCACACAAACATGATAAAACACTTGGAGTTGTGATGATGATAAGCTGCATTTTCAGACCACATGGCTAAAAACTGGACCGTTCTACAGATTTGCTTTATACAACCTTACACTCTCTTCCTCCCCCCTCACCGGAAGATCAGGCCATTTCTTTCAGAACATGCAACACAACTACTTGTTCAAGCTCTTGTTCTATCCAGGCTGGACTATTGCAATGCTCTCTTGGCAGGTCTTCCAGCCACTTCTATCAAACCTCTACAATGAATCCAAAATGCCGCTGCAAGATTAATCGTTAATGAGCCGAAAAAAAATGCATGTCACACCTCTGTTCATCAATTTGCACTGGCTACCAGTAGCTGCTCGCATTAAATTCAAGGCATTAATGTTTGCCTACAAAACCACCACTGGCTATGCACCCATTTACCTAAATTCATTACTTCAGAGTTATGTGCCTCTAGAAGCCTGCGTTCTGCAAGTGAACAGCGTATTATTGTTCATCTCAAAGAGGCACAAAATCACTTTCACTGACTTTTAAAAAAATATATTTTTCTATTCTATTTACTTGTTTTTCCTTTTGTGTGTGTGTGTGTAAGTGTGTGTGCGTGTAATATAATATATATACACCTTGCTACCTTACTGCGTTAGGCTAACTGAGACTTGTCACAGCACTTACATATTTTTGCTCTTTTTTTGGTTTTGATTGCTTTTATTGTCCTCAATTGTAAGTCGCTTTGATAAAAGCGTCTGCTAAAGGACTAAATGTAAAATGTAAATGGTCTCCAGAATCACACCAAGATTCCTGACGTTTTAGTTGTTAGACCCCTAGAGTCAAGGTATGCATTCACCTTGAGAAATTCATCTTTGTTTCCAAATGCAATGACTTCAGTTTTTTCCTTGTTTAACTGAAGAAAGGTCTGGCACATCCAACATCCAACTGTTAATTTCATCAATGAATTGGGAGAGGGAGTAAATGGGGCTGTAGTCATTTGGAGATAAGGCTAGGTAAATCTGGGTATCATCAGCATAGCTGTGATAGGCAATTTGGTTCTTCCTCATTATTTGACTCAGTGGGAGCATATACAGGCTAAACAGAGCGTTGTGTGCAAGAATGAGCCTGGTGGGATCCGCATGTCATGGATGGCCACTAGAGTTATGCGCTCCGATACGCACATAATAACCTCTCCCTTCTAAGTCTGAACCATTTGATTACCATCCCAGAAAGCCTGACCCAATTTTTCAGTCTCTCTAGTAGTATGTTATGATCGACAGTGTCAAACGCAGCACTGAGATCTAGTAGTACCAGCACTGATATTTTGCCAGAATCAGAATTTAAGCGAATACCATTTATTATCTTAATGAGTGCTGTCTCTGTGCTGTGATGCATTCGGAAACCAGAATGAAAACTGTCCAGGTATCCATTTGAGTTTAAGTATTTGTTCAGGTGATTAAAGACAACCTTTTCAATAATCTTGCCTATAAAGGAAGATTTGATATTGGTCTATAGTTGCTCAACATGGTGTTATCGAGATTGCTCTTTTTCAGAAGGGGTTTAACAACTGCAGTTTTCAGGGAGTTTGGAAAAGTCCCAGAAAGAAGTGAGGTGTTCACCACTTCTAAGAGATCTGCTTCTAAACGGTTAGGCACCCTTTTGAAAAAAATATGTAGGAAGTGTGTCAACATAGCAGGTTGCTCTAACCAACATTTTGCTATCAGTTTCTTCAAAAGCAGACATAGTATCTTTTTTTGATATTGTGGTCGAATCTTTCTGACCTCTGCATAACTTTGGGATGTGCTAATTGCCTTCCTAATATTATTGATCTTCTCAGAAAAGAAGGAAGCAAACTCATTGCATTTGCTGTCGGAGAGCATTTCACTGGCAATCTGACTTGGGAAGTTTGTCAGTCTCTCAACAGTAGCAGCAATATTGCGAGTGTTGTTTAAGTTACTGTTTATAAGGTTTGAGAAGAAACTCTGTCTAGCTGTGGCTAGTTTCACATTGAAAGCATGAAGGCTGTCTTTATAGATGCTATAGTGAATTTCAAGTTTTGTCTTCCATCACATCCGCTCAGCTTTTCTGCATTGTCTTTTCATACTCTGAACTGCTGTTGATTTTCTCCAAGCTGATTTCTGTCTGCCAGTCTTCTTGCTGACTTTCACAGGAGCAATGCCATCAATAACATTTTTAACTTTTGAGTTAAAAGAATCAAGGAGAAGATCATCAGAGTCTGCAGAAATGCTTGGTGTTAGAGATATGGCCTCCATAAATAGCACACTAGTGTGGGGGGGGTGTTATTTATGATCTCTTTCTGACAGAGACAGATCTAGATTCTGTGGTAGCAGAGATCATTATATCAAAGAAAATACAGAAGTGATCAGATAGTGCTACGTCCTTAATAACAGTGGATGAAATGTTTAGACCCCTACTGATGATTAAATCTAGAGAATGTCCACGTTTGTGTGTGGGTTCATGCACATGCTGAATCAGGTCAAAAGTGTTTAAAACAGTTATAATTTCTTTTGTAGTTTGTTTTCTGCATTATCTATGCGAATATTAAAAACCCCTGCAATAGCAAAACAGTCAAACTCTGAGGAAATCATTGATAACATTTCTGTGAACTCTTCAACAAAGGCTGGCGAGTATTTTGGAGGCCTGTAAATAAGATAAACAGATGCGTGGCAGAAGGCACCTCCACCTCTCCTAACAGTCCTGCAGACACTCATGAAAGTAAAGTTAGGTGGGGCTGTTCCATTGAGGACCGTTGCACTGCAGCTGTCTTCATAAAACATAAAATCCAGGTTTTTTGTGGTTATTAAGTCATTGATTAGAAAAGTATTTATTTTTAGTGAGCGAATGGTTTAAAAATGACAACTTGATGGCATGCATTTGGTTTCAACCGCAAAAATATTAGTTGGATGCATAACAGCCACAGATTCGATGAGTCAGCCGTACGGCTTGAGCAGGCCTAGGACTTCGCTGACACTTAGACACTTCGACGTGATAAAAACGAAATAGAGAAACGTTCAGGTAGTATGTAACCGTGTTTCCCTCTCAGTCGGTCACTCTCGACGTCACGTCGGAGGACCGACGAATTGGGATCTCGCTTAGAGGGACCAATCTACTTCGAGTGTAAACTAAACGAGCCAATGCACATTGGCATGCGATTATTGCATCCAGCTGCTGTTGATCACAGCGTGAGTATAAGTAGGCAGCAGTTGCAGCGCATATTCAGGCTTTTCGCTTCGGAGCCGAGCGGTTATATCGTTCTGCTCCTGACCAAGTTCTACAGTAGAACAAACTACAGTCAAGCACACTCTTCGTGGGCTCTCGTGCTGGTGGACAGCGCTTCATCGGTGGAGGTTTTCCCGTGTCGAGTGGGCTGCACACAACAGGCTGCACTACCCCTGTGTGTGTTGCAGACGGCCATCTCCCCTGTGCGCTTCGGCACACTAAAAGAGCAAATTCCATACTAAAAGAGCTTCACGGGTGGAACGTCTTTTTAAAGACGCGTCTTTTTAAAGATGTCATACCATCCGTGCGTTTCTGGGTGCGGTCGTTACCTGGCACCGGGTGATGGTCACGATCACTGCCTCTCGTGCCTGGGCATGAAGCACGCTGAGGTGGCTTTCGTGGATGACTCATGCTCCCATTGCGGGGGCATGACCATCTCGGAGTTGCGGACCAGACTCCGTTACCTGCAAGGGGGCGGAGTGCCCGTGCCACTGCCTAGATCTGGGGTTCCCTCTGGCAGCAGCCGGGGGCGTCCTTTTTCTAGCAGTGGGCGGACTGGTCTTACGGTCACGGTGAGGAATTCCCCTCCGGGGATGCCCAAGCCCGCCAGCACTGCGAAACCAGCGGAGCTCTCAAAAGAGCAGGCTGGACCCTTCCGGGGGTACCACTTGTTTCTTCTGAGGCTCCCCCGACGAACAGATGTCGACTGCAGCATCGGAGGGTGAGCCGGACTTTTCCGGGGATGAAGATCCGTCAGCGCTGCCGCCCTCGGGGCGGTCAGCGGTGCCGGAGACGGACCCGGAAATGATGGCTATGCTTTCCCGGGCCGCCGAGAGTGTCGGGCTCGAGTGGAACATTCCACCGCGTCCCGAACCCTCAAGGTTGGACGATTGGTTTCTCGGGGTGGCGCGCGCTGGTTCTCAGGGCCCCGCTCCAGTGCCTTTCTTCCCGGAGGTGCATGATGAGATCGCTGGGTCATGGACGGCACCTTTTACTGCCAGAAACCGGCCCAGTGGCTCATCCTCCCTCACCACCCTCGATGGGGGTCCAGCGCGGGGGTATACGGGAGTCCCCCAGGTGGAGCGGTCGGTGGCGATGCAATTGTGTCCAAATGCCGCTACCACTTGGCGGGGCAAACCGTTGCTTCCCTCCCGGGCCTGTAGGCACTCGTCGGCCTTGATCGACACTGCCTATACGGCCTGTGGAGAAGCTGCGTCCGCCTTACACGCTTCGGCGTTATTGCAAGTGCACCAGGCCAAGGCACTGAGGGACTTGCACGAGGGTGGTCACGACCCGGAAGTTCTCAAAGAACTCCGCACCGCAACGGACCTCGCGCTACGAGCGACGAAGGTTACGGCGCGGTCTCTGGGTCGTGCCATGTCCACTATGGTGGTCCAGGAGCGCCATCTCTGGCTGTGTCTGGCCGACATGCGCGAGACGGACAAGACACGATTCCTGAACGCCCCCGTGTCCCAGACCGGCCTCTTCGGGGGGGGGCGGCGACGCGGTGGAGAACTTTGCCCAGCAGTTCTCCGCCGCCCAAAAGCAGACTGAGGCCATCAAGTACATCCTGCCCCGGCGTGCAGCGGCTGCCCGGCCGCCGGCGGCAGCGCCTCAGCCAGCTCGTCGCCGAGGGCGGCCCCCTGCATCCACCCCCGCAGCAGCCTCGAGCAAGCGGCACCGTGGAGCTGGGCGTAGGCAGGCCGCCCCGCCCGTCCAGGCCCCCGCCAAACCGGGTGGTAAGCGAAGGTGAAAGAGGCCTGAGGGACGGGCGACCAGAGATGGAGGGAGGTGATCTTCGGCGAGATGCGGAACGCGCACTCCTCCCCCGGAGGAGGGCCGGGTGGAGAATCTTTTGTTTCCTTTTTTTCTGCCACTGGCCTCGCGGTCAGTGGTACCCAAATTCTCGACAAAAGAGCAATTTCTCCCTTCTCTGGGTCCCCTGAGGGGACGGGAGGCTGTGGACGGTCCAGAGCCGTATCACACTCACCATCCTCTCTCACCAGCGAGCAGCAGTGGGCGGATCGGGAGAACGAACCAACGGACTACCCACGCACCCTCTGCTCAAACGCAGGTCAGTGTTACACACACCCAGACCCCGCCTCGGACCGGCAACGAGACGCCCGGGCCGGGTCCCTGCGTTCTTCCGCGCTGCCCCACTGCGGGTACGCCTGTAGTTCCGTTGATGCCACTTACGCGGTGTCTGGGAGCCTGGCTAGAGCTACCCAGCCCGTCTCGATAGCTCCTTCGAACCGTCAGGCTCGGCTACGCGATCCAGTTCACCCGGCTCCCTCCCAGGTTCAGGGGCGTCCACTTTACGTCAGTGAAAGCAGCAGATGCCCCTGTCTTGCGGGCAGAGATCGCAGTCCTACTGGCGAAGGACGCGATAGAGCCGGTCCCTCCAGCCGATATGAGGTCGGGGTTTTACAGCCCTTACTTCATTGTACCCAAGAAAGGCGGTGGGTTGAGACCTATCTTGGATCTGCGCGTCTTGAACCGGGCCCTTCACAGGCTCCCGTTCAAGATGCTCACGCAGAAATGCATCTTCAGGTGTATCCGTCCCCAAGACTGGTTTGCAGCGATCGACCTGAAGGACGCGTACTTTCATGTGTCGATCCTTCCACGCCACAGGCCATTCCTGCGGTTTGCGTTCGAGGGGCGGGCATACCAGTACAAGGTCCTGCCCTTCGGGCTGTCCCTGTCGCCCCGTGTCTTCACGAAAGTTACGGAGGCAGCCCTTGTTCCCATGAGAGAGCAGGGCATTCGAATCCTCAACTACCTCGACGATTGGCTCATACTTGCCCAGTCTCAGGGGCAGTTGTGCGAGCACAGGGACTTGGTGCTTTCACACCTCAGCCTGTTGGGCCTTCGGGTCAACTGGGAAAAGAGCAAACTCTCCCCGACGCAGAGGATCTCTTTTCTCGGTATGGAGTTGGACTCGGTCGAACAAACAGCACGCCTCACGCAGGAACATGCTCAGTCAGTGTTGAACTGCTTGAATACATTCAAGAGCAGGATGGCGGTCCCACTGAAACAGTTTCAGAGGCTCCTGGGGCATATGGCAACCACGGCGGCAGTCACGCCGCTGGGGCTACTCCATATTAGACCGCTGCAGCACTGGCTCCATGGCAGAGTCCCGAGGTGGGCGTGGCAACGCGGCACTTTCCGGGTCCAAGTTACACCGGCCTGCCGCCAAACCTTCACCCCGTGGTCAGACCTTGCGTTCCTCCGGGCAGGAGTGCCCCTAGAGCAGGTCTCCAATCATTCTCTGGTTTGCACGGATGCCTCAACCACCGGCTGGGGGGCCACGTACAACGGGCTTGCAGTGTCAGGGGTTTGGACGGGGCCCCGACTGCACTGGCACATCAACTGCCTCGAGTTGCTGGCAGTGCACCTTGCCCTGAGCCGTCTCAAAGGGCGCTTACGAGGCAAGCATGTTACTGGTCCGAACGGACAATACAGCGGCCGTTGCGTACAGCAACCGACAAGGTGGTCTGCGCTCCCGTCGCTTGTCGAAACTTCGCCCGCCACCTCCTCCTCTGGAGTCAGAAGCATCTGAGGTCGCTTCGTGCTGTTTACATTCCTGGGCTGCTCAACCGGGCAGCCGACGAGCTGTCTCGAGCAATGCTCCCGGGTGAATGGCGACTCCATCCCCAGACGGTGCAGCTGGTTTGGGGACGTTTCGGAGCTGCTCAGGTAGACCTGTTTGCCTCTCCGGAGACTTCTCACTGCCAGTTGTTTTAGTCCCTGACCGAAGGAACACTCGGCACGGACGCTCTGGCAAACAGCTGGCCTTCGCAAGTATGCGTTTCCCCCAATGAGCCTTCTCGCACAGACACTGTGCAAAATCAGGGAGGACGAGGAGAAGGTCCTGCTGGTGGCACCCTATTGGCCTACTCGGACCTGGTTCCCCGAGCTAGTGTTCCTCGCGACAGCCCCTCCTTGGCCGATTCCTCTGAGGAAGGATTTACTGACTCAGAGACGGGGCACCCTTTGGCACCCGCGTCCAGACCTCTGGAAACTTCATGTCTGGTCCCTGGACGGGACGCGGAGGTTCTAGGTGCCCTACCCCAAGGGGTAGTTGACACCATCACTTCAGCGAGAGCGCCGTCTACGAGACGCGCCTACGCTTTGAAGTGGAACCTGTTCATTTGAGTGCTGTTCTTCTCACCGAGAAGACCCCCGAAGATGCACGATCGGAGTTGTGCTGTCCTTCTTGCAGCAAGGGCTGGAGCGAAGGCTATCTCCCTCCACCCTCAAAGTCTATGTCACCGCGATCGCTTCTAACCACGACCCCGTAGAAGGGAGGTAGTTGGGGAAGCATGACCTGGTCGTCAGGTTCCTTAAGGGGGCGAGAAGGTTAAATCCTCCCAGGCCCCCCTCTATACCCTCTTGGGACCTGACTCTGGTGCTCACGGCACTACAGCAGGTCCCGTTTGAGCCTTTACAGGCAGTGGGGCTGAAGTTCCTCTCAATGAAGACTTTGATCCTGCTGGCATTGGCCTCTATCAAGAGGGTAGGGGACCTGCATGCATTTTCGGTCAACGATTCTTGCCTAGAGTTCGGGCCGGCTGACTCACAGGTAACCCTGAGGCCCCGGCCCGGCTACGTGCCCAAGGTTCCCGCTACTCCTTTCAGGGATCAGGTGGTGAACCTCCAAGCGCTGCCCTCGGAGGAGGCAGACCCAGCCCTAGCTTTGCTCTGTCCCGTCCGAGCCTTAAGGTGCTACGTAGACCGGACGCAAAGCTTCAGGACCTCAGACCAGCTCTTTGTCTGTCACGGAGGCCGGCAGAAGGGGAATGCCATCTCAAAGCAGAGGATGGCCCACAGGATAGTGGATGCATCACCCTGGCTTATCAGGCACAGGGTGTGCCCTGCCCGATCAGGCTGCGAGCTCACTCAACTAGAAGGGTTGCATCCTCCTGGGCGCTGGCTCGTGGCGCCTCGCGGACAGATATCTGTAGGGCTGCGGGCTGGGCGACCACTAACACATTCGCTAGATTCTATAGCTTCGTGTGGAGCCGGTATCCTCCTGTGTTCTCACCTCAAACGGGTAGAAGCACTGAGAGGCCCCGGCTTCGGGTCGGCTTGCAAAACCACTCCAGAGAGTCCATACAGCAGACCCTGTTGAGTTCCTCCATCCCCACGGCAGCCAGACGGGGCGGAGCGTCCGGCGCCAGGCCTTCAATCGCTGAATCCTCGAGAACCAGTAGAAAGCTGGGTTCCATATGCAAGACCTAAGTGGAATCCATATGTGTAAAGTCCACGGTATAGAATAAGAGGCCGTGTTTCCCCGGCAGACTTCTGCCATTCCAAAGAGGGTTCAATCACCTCCATTCTTCAATATGCACCTAAGGGATGTTCATATGTGTATTGCTTCCGAAACCTCCTTCGGGAAGGTTCGAGCTTCCGTAACGCCCCTGTTCCAAGTAGAACGGGTACGTTTTCCCAGTGTTATCCAGTCTTACTCATTGGGTAGTGCCATAGCAGCAGTAGCTGGTCCTCTTCTGAAGAAGCCCTGGCCTACGCCAAAAAAATAGGGGCGCAGGTGGCTTCCACAGGACACTGGAAGGGGCAGTAGCTGTGGCCCTTTTGTAGGATCCAAATTCGTCGGTCCTCCGACGTGACGTCGAGA